>JASANB010004128.1:0-10843 GCA_030248155.1 Sabatieria punctata
CTCTCAACCACTAAATTTCCCAACCCAAACTCTGAGAAACAAAAAACCAGATTTACGAAACTCCCACCCCCGGTTTTGAAACAATGGAGAAGACTGTGTCAGAGGTGGAGGGGCAGAGCTGGAGGGACAGAGCTGGAGGGGCAGTGCTGGAGGGGCAGAGCTGGAGGGGCAGAGCTGGAAGGGCAAACATCAACACATATCTAGACCTTTTAGACATTTAACTCCAACTGATAGTGTGGCTCAGATGGTAGAGCGTGCGACTTTGAAGCAGAAGGTAGATGGATCGAACCCCACCCGAGCAAAAGTTTTGATTTCTACCAAAATCTAACCCAAATTCTGAGGGGGGCAGTGTTGAAATCTGGAGGGGCAATTTGAATTTCCCGCCAAAATCAAGCCCAATTTCTGATGGGGGGCAGTGACGTAGTAAGGCGGCATTCGTCGATCTTCGATTACGTCACTGCCCCCCCCAGTGAGCCGGAGCTTACTACTCATCCGGTCAAACCACCCTCAGCCTACCTCAGGATTTGAAAGTTTACCGCTCCCTCCCTCAGTCGAAATGCTAGCCCATGTCTGCTACAGAACAAGATCGATCATTTCGCTGCTTAGTATTTATTTTTGCGGAAACGTGGAGTCTTGCAAATTTAAGATGCATTTTGCGAGAAAGTCAGCTTTGGTGCCGAAGAGAGGGGGCAAGCAGGGCCATCTCACGGATCTGGCTGATATTTATATCTATTAAAATAGAGCACAGTCGAAGACCAACGGTGCATGCCCGGCCACCAGCAACCCCCTAGAGCCGGAGCTACACCCCCTCAAAGTTGGGTCGGCAGCAATTTTCGGGCTCATTTTAATAGCTCTGACACCCTCCATTCAAACGATCACCCTTCATTCGTTTCTTAAGCAAGCATCTCGACTCGCATATGGTTTTGTAGCTGGTCCAATGGCCTTTCATTTTCTGGTACTCCCGTTTCCAGATCGTAGCTCGTTACCGAGATATTCGCCGAAAACTGCGAAATTTCCACAAAATGCCACTCCGTTTTTTTTCGAAAAATCTTTATAACTTTTTGTGCAAAGGCCCTGCCAAGTACTGTTATTTTAATAGTGAAATTTTATTTTAATTTAATATTAATATAATAGAACTAGCCGATTTTAATTTTAATTTAATATTAATATAATAGTCCCGTGCTAATTTTAATTTAGATTTAATATTAATACTATTAAATAACAATTTTAATAGTATTTTAATAGCATTTTAATAGTAGATTCTAAAATGAACTTAAAAAGTTTTGGACACACTTTAGCGAATTGATGAAACAATATCTTTTGCTTGAAATTGCTAGTGTAAGTTAAAAATTTAATCAGAGATCCAACTTAGAAGCATTTTTCTCTGTAAATTCATGACCATTCTTTTTAAAATGACTTTGTCTGAACATGGTTTTAAGCATACATGTAACAGAGGAGTCTGGGGGTCTGCCCCCCACTCGAGTTAGGCCGGGGTCCCCGGATGGGGACCCCTCCCTCGAGACCACTTTTTGCGATTTTCTGCAATTTCAGACATAAAAATTGCCAAAATCGCCAGTAAAACAGCACTTTCTAGCTGTATTTCAGCTCAATTTAGCGATTCTTGACGATTTTAGCCGAAAAATTGCGATTTTTTGTGATTTTTGAGCGTTTTTTAGTGCCCAACCCCTCCCAAAATTTGGGCTCAGACCCCCGGCCGGCGCCAGACCCACCAAACCAGACCAGACCTGACCCGTCCCCCTTCCGCAGACGACCTGTTAAGATATTCGAATTCGAACAGAACCTAGGCATCAAAATTTGAAAGAAAAGATTGATGCATAGTTATAGAGACATTTTTGACAGGAAAAGACTGTTACATAGGTTATTGAGTAGATTAAGGTCCTTTTGTTAGTCATGGCTATTCCAAGATTCGAGATTCAGAGGGCGGTCAGACACCTTCAATTTTTATCATTTTCTGAGGTAAAAATTCTGATTTAAATTCTAGTATTGTAGGTAACTCCTTCATTGTCAAACAAGGTCAAACTATTAAAATGCTATTAAAATACTATTAAAAATAAATTTTAATATTCAGCCCCTCTTTGTATTTTTAATTTAATTTAATATAATAGTAGGCCCTCTATTTTAATATTAATATAGATTTAATACTATTAAAATGGCACTATTAATAATAGTTTTATTTTAATATTAATATATTAAAATAACAGTACTGCCAAGCTAATGTTTTAACAAAAGTTAGGCATGAGTTGGCCAAACAAAATGAGCGCCCCAAAGTGTGCGGTTAGGGGGGGGGAGGGTGGGTGTTTTGGCCTCTCAAAGGTGTTCGAAAAAAATTTTTTTCTGCAAAGCTTAGTTGTTAGCATACTGTTATATGCAGTTTTGTGTGCTGAGTTCGAAAATGCATTCAGTTTAGCTAGATTCGCTCTGGATCGGGAGAAATTGGCGTCCAAAGTTGAGACCAACCCTTTTTCTTGACTGGCACTACTCGCTAGCATGACCATTAACCGCGGTGCAATGCAGCTTTTCTTACGTAGTTTTTGCTGCTGATTCCGAAAATAACTTTATTTTTGCTCTACGTTGCCTACTTTTGAAGATATCGGCATTTTTATGATTTGGGAAGAAAACAGCTGCACTTGCTATAACATGCTCGTTTGAAAGGTGGCTCAATTCAGTCGCATCTAGAGTACAGAGCCATAAAAATTTATATCACCTAATGCAGTTTTTGCCGCTGATTACGAAAATGACATCTGTTTTTCAATCTGACTGCTCCTGAGCTACTTATGTAACTTTTATGCCCTGGTACTCAGACAATAAGTTATCTGTCAAATCTGGACATAATATGGTATCTATCTGGTGCAGTTTTCTCCGCTGATTCAGAATATTATCATATTTTTGCGCTACGGCCACTCTGTCGCAAGTTATGGACCACCAAAGTTTCATTAAGAAACATGCTGTGAGAAGCCGTAATCCTAAAATAAATGTTCAGCATTCATGCATTTCTGAAATGAACCTTTTGTCAGTCAATAGTGTACCCGACCTATTTTGACCCGCTGAGTTCAAATATGGCGTTTGTTTTTCTCTACTGCTGTTCAATTTTGAGATATTACTGATCAAACAAAATTTGCATTAATATTCATATATCTCCAAAACGAGTAACTATAGATTAAAACAAACGCCATTTTTTAACTCAGCGGGTCAAAATAGGTCGGGTACACTATTGACTGACAAAAGGTTCATTTCAGAAATGCATGAATGCTGAACATTTATTTTAGGATTACAGCTTCTCACAGCATGTTTCTTAATGAAACTTTGGAGGTCCATAACTTGCGACAGAGTGGCCGTAGCGCAAAAATATGATAATATTCTGAATCAGCGGAGAAAACTGCACCAGATAGATACCATATTATGTCCAGATTTGACAGATAACTTATTGTCTGAGTACCAGGGCAGAAAAGTTACATAAGTAGCTCAGGAGCAGTCAGATTGAAAAACAGATGTCATTTTCGTAATCAGCGGCAAAAACTGCATTAGGTGATATAAATTTTTATGGCTCTGTACTCTAGATGCGACTGAATTGAGCCACCTTTCAAACGAGCATGTTATAGCAAGTGCAGCCGTTTTGTTCCCAAATCATAAAAATGCCGATATCTTCAAAAGTGGGCAACGTAGAGCAAAAATAAAGTTATTTTCGGAATCAGCAGCAAAAACTACGTAAGAAAAACTGCATTGCACCGCGGTTAATGGTCATGCTAGCCAGTAGTGCCAGTCAAGAAAAAGGGTTGGTCTCAACTTTAGACGTCAATTTCTCCCGATCCAGAGCGAATCTAGCTAAACTGAATGCATTTTCGAACTCAGCACACAAAACTGCATATAACAGTATGCTAACAACTAAGCTTTGCAGAAAAAAATTTTTTTCGAACACCTTTGAGAGCCCAAAACACCCCCCCTCCCCCCCTAACCGCACACTTTGGGGCGCTCATTTTGTTTGGCTAACTCATGCCTAACTTTTGTTAAAACATTAGCTTGGCAGGGCCTTTGCACAAAAAGTTATAAAGATTTTTCGAAAAAAAAACGGAGTGGCATTTTGTGGAAATTTCGCAGTTTTCGGCGAATATCTCGGTAACGAGCTATGATCTGGAAACCGGAGTACCAGAAAATGAAAGGCCATTGGACCAGCTACAAAACCATATGCGAGTCGAGATCCTAGCTTAAGAAACGAATGAAGGGTGATCGTTTGAATGGAGGGTGTCAGAGCTATTAAAATGAGCCCGAAAATTGCTGCCGACCCAACTTTGAGGGGGTGTAGCTCCGGTTCTAGGGGGTTGCTGGTGGCCGGGCATGCACCGTTGGTCTTCGACTGTGCTCTATTTTAATAGATATAAGTATCAGCCAGATCCGTGAGATGGCCCTGCTTGCCCCCTCAAAGCTGACTTTCTCGCAAAATGCATCTTAATTTTCAGTAAAAATCGTCCACTGACGCTGACTTATAGTTCTACCACTATCACTTAAACACGCCGCTCTACCGCGCGATTCAGATTTCAGTGGACTGACAACACAAAATTCTAAATCGCGCGGTACAGCGACGTGCTTAAGTGTCATTGCCACCCCAATGGCAGAAATTTAAATGAGACACTGCTTGTTTCAGCCGGGTCAGTGGTAAATAAACAATTTGTGAAATGTATCCCGGAAACGTTTAAAACAACTGAGCGGCTTATTCGGTTACCTGTTGATAAGAGTGAAGTGAATTTTCAGCTGAAACTATTTGCGTTTGACAGAATGTTGGCACTACAGCTAGTGGCTTCAGTTTTCCTTCTCTCTTTGGATAATTGCCATAGCACGTCAGGTATGTAAGAATAGAGAAGAAACAATATCAAAACCCAATACCCAATATTTTTTAGAATGAGTCCAAAATTTTGGAATTTGTGGTAGTGCTAATTTTGAAGCCCATAAAATCCTTCTAAATCGATTAAATTGTTGTTTTTTGCCAAAAAGCTTTTTATGGAGACGCTTTTTATGGATTTGTAGGGTGACTGACAGTGTCTCACTTCTTCAGCCATTAACTCATGCTACAGTGAACAGAGCAAGCCGCAGCAGTGTCTACCGAACTTCGTCAATGCAGCATTCAATCGACGCATCTTGGCCACGAATACCTGTGGTCTGAATGGCACACAAACCGAGTTTTGCACCGAAAACCGAATGCGAAAGAAAACCTGCTCCATTTGCGATGACCGACTGCCCGACCGAAGACACCCAGCATCTTTTCTCACCGACCTGAACAATCGTCAAAACGAAACCTGGTGGCAAAGCGAAACTATGCTAGAGGACATTCAGCACCCCAATTCGGTCAATCTCACACTGCACTTAGGTTTGGTAACGTAAAAGGAAACATAGAGAAGGAAAATGTTTAGGAAAAGCTTTCGATATCACTTACATTCGATTGACCTTTCGTTCTTCACGGCCAGAGAGCATGGCCATCTACAAGAAAATAGGTGAAGACAAGGAGTGGGAGCCTTGGCAATATTTCAGGTACCACAGTTTTATTATTATTTTTTGCCTTATCTTTCATTCAATCTTTCCTAATCACCGTATATACAATACAGATAACAGAACCCGTCAAAAACCAACCCAGCAGAGTTTCTACCGGCAGCCAAGGCTGCCGGTATAAGATTAGCTTTTGCTTAAGCATCGTCTCTGCATAAGAAAGCGGGCCAACCAGTGGGTCAAAAAAAAATTCAAAATCACTTATGGAATTTGTAGAATAGATATTCTAGATCAGTTTTTGACAAGAAAAACGAATCTAACGACCAAATTTCGCTATCTCGATTTACACAGGAGTTACGCAGGGGGGACGTTTAGACTCAAGGCAAAATTTTCCTTCCGAATTTATAGGATTGAACACTTTTAACTTATCAAAACGGGGTTGCTGAATCTCGTGACACCCCTCGTTTTTACGGAGAACCTCAAAAAGTGCGATTTTTTAGCCCTTGAAAACTTCAATCACATTTATCTCAAAAACTGTACGTGCCAACTATGAGCTTTTCAAGCACCAAATAGTCCAGGACATATGCTATCGATCCATTAAAAATATTGGGGGTCATCGTTGGTAGACGGGCACTTCATACCCTCTGAAGTTGGGGTGGTCGTTATAATTTTGCATTTTTCGACTATTTCGGTCTGAACCAACCTCTTCAAATGAATGTCATTCTGTCAAACCGAGCTCAATCGCAATATGGTTTATGCCACCGGAAAGAGCTTGCTTCATAGATTAATTTGATATATACAGGGTGTGCCAAAAAAAAACAACCCAGCAGATTTTTCGCTGTAGCAACCGCAAACCTCAACCGATTTGAATAAATCCTTTTTTAGATGAAAGATAAATAAATTCTTAAAAGATTGCTGAAATTTTCATTAATGTAGTCTGCTTAGTTCCTGAGATATTGGCTCTCAAATTCAAAACAATGATTTTGGCAGTGAACAAGAGCGATTTTCTATTATTCCACTGCACTTCGTAATAAATCGGATTCCTGCTACTGCTAAGGGCTCTTGGAGGCTTTACAGATGACACAGAAACGCGGTTTACTTCAACACTAAAGTATCATTAGCCCCAGCAGTAGGAATCTGCTTTATTATGAAATGCAATGGAATAAATCTTGTTCTTTGCCAAAATCTGTTTCGATCTAGAAGGCAAATATCTCAAGAACTAAACTGTGAATCTCAATAAAAATTGCATAAATCTTTGAAGAATTTACCAGTCTTTCATTCAAAAGAGGGTTCATTCAAATCGGTTCAGATTCGTGGTTGCAAAAGTAAAAAATCTGCTGGGTTGTTCTTTATCACTCTTGTTCATTGCCAAAATCTCTGTTTTGACTTTGAGGACCAATATCTCAGGAACTAAGCAGGCTATCGTAATAAACGGTACATCACTCTTTCAAGAATTTATTTATCTTTCATTTAAAAAAGGATTCATTCAAATCGGTTGAGATTTGCGGTTGCTACAGCAAAAACTCTGCTGGGTTGTTTTTTTTTGGCACACCCTGTATATATCACATATTAGGACTAGTATAAAACACAGAAAATTAGAAAGATATTTTAGTAGCGCCTACAAATGGAGTATTTTGGTTTATTCATGTTCACAGTTCAGTGACGCTTTTTTATATGAATACTCAGTGAATTGCTTTGCGTAATTAGTGTGATCCCCCTGACGCGTTTTTTCCAGTGTGGTGCATTTTGAAAATTTGAAACTAGGTAAAGTAATACTAGGTAAAGTTGTCACCGAAAAAACTAGGTAAAGTAATACTAGGTAAAGTTCTCAGCTAAGAAACTAGGTAAAGTAATACTAGGTAAAGCCCAGAAAAACTAGGTATTACTAGGTAAACCTAAACCGCTAGAAATCAAGTCAAAACATTATTTTGGGTTCAACAGAACAATGATGAAGTTAGTGGAGTTAAAATTTACGAAATTTGACACATTTAAAGTAAATATTTTTATTTTATTGATCAAATAAGTCAGAAATTAATTCTCTGGGCCACTGTAATTGTGGGAAAGCCAGAAATTTGAAGGTTTGCTGACTGAAAAGCCACGTAAAACTGAAAATATCAAACTAGGTAAACTTGTTTTACCTAGAAGTACCTAGTTATATGGATTTAAAACTAGGTAAAGTAAAACTAGGTAAAATAGAGTAACCAGCAACTAGGTAAAGTAAATCTAGGTACTTTTCCCGAATATTAACTAGGTAATACTAGGTATACCTAGTTACCTAGTTACCTAGATAAAAAGTGCACCACACTGGTTTTTTCTCGTTTACGCCCCTCCCCTTGACAGAAAAGCAGTACATACAGTGATGTCATCTTTGTTACCTTTGTGACCTACTATAACAAGAAGCTAAATTATTAGTGGTCCGATCCGATCCGATGTGCTGGGGGCCTATGTGGTCCATTTCGCGACTCCCATGGTTTGTCATCTTGGACGTCTCCCTTCTATCACTGCCAGCCACTCTAGCCATCCTGTTGGGCACAAGGCACTAAGAGAGTGCCTTGCCTGGCGCGTTGAACTCATTGTGATGTCGGCTCCCAACGTCCGCTTGGTGCGCCTATCGTGTGAGAGAGGCCCCCAGGCCAGTTGGTTTCCATAGACAACTCCTGACGTCATTGATCTTCTCCAACGTGGCATGCTTTGGAGCGGCTTCGGTGCAATGGCAGATCCAGTCAGTTCCCATTTTACCTACTCGCTGTCACCAGCTTTCGGTGGCCTGGGTGGTGCTTTGAGCCGAGACCAACTCTTTGCGGCAACAAACTTGCCGCGCCGAGAGGATGAGCGCACAACGTCGCGCACAGTGGCTTTGCGGCCTAAACCACTACACCAACTGTGCCGGCAATTACTCATGGTTTTGGTTATGCCCCCTACTCCATTGCATTCTACTACCGGGTTTTTTGGTAAAAACGCCCATTGGCGTTGTTTAGTTTTGGTACTTTTCACAAATTCAATTCTAATCTAAATAAGCGCCCAATGGCGGCTATTTGGAAGGTACTTTACATGGCTGTTTATTTGGAAATGGCAATTGCTCTTTGGCTGAGCATATGTCGTTCATATGAATGAATAGTAATTGAATCAGTCTATGCTCTAGTAGGTACAGTAAACACGCAACTTTCAGAGTCCAGTTTAGTGAATCTTTGTTAGGAATTACCATTGGACATGCTGTGGATTGTCCAGGCGGTGTCGTCGTAACCTAGGTGGTTGGCCACAAAGCGGGCCCATCACGCACACCCTTATCATCCTGCCTACCTTCGCTGCCTTCGCTTACTAGCCCGCACACATGCTCGGTGTCAGTCTGGTCGGGTCTCAGTGGTAGCAGTCCCCGTCCCATATGTCCCAGGGGGTTGAAATAACTCAGAAACAGCTGAACAGATTTGTCTGACATTCACGTATATTAAAAAAACCTGGAGACATCGATTCTGATACTTGCGGAAGCTGAAAAGCTACTAGAATCTAATAGTCGCGTCTTGGCCACGGATAGTTTACGCTATCCCGTGTGTCACGGCGGCCCCGGCATCCGTGAGAGCGGTTGTTTGTGGGTTCGAAACCGGTCGAAGCGACTGGAAGTAGTCGACGTAAAGCCCAACCCAGACCGCCGAAAGCCGGTGATGGCCAGTAGGTAAATGGGAACCGAACCGGCGCTGCCATTGCACCCAATGGCAGCAAAGGGGAGGGTTGTTTGTAGACAGGGCTACCCCATTGAAGGGCTCTGAAAAGAGTGAGGGGTGTCCTGAGTTGTCCGAAAGGACAGTGGAACTCATAAACAAACAAACTAGAATGCCATACAAAGGTTCTGTAAAATCCGCTGTGGAGGGACACTCCAGACGCCGCATGTTAGATCTGTTTAGCGCAAGCTGTCGCACCACATATCAAGCGCCTGACTCGGATCCAACTTGGGCAGGAGCAGTGGATGCAGTCAAGTGCACCAACGAGTTCAGTGACATATCCCCTCTAACAGGGGGTACAGTGGTCTTCTCCACTCTCCAGGGTCGATCGGGTGCCCTCCGCTTTGAAGAAGATTCCAAACTTCAGGTGCCTATGTACTTTTGTTTGTAGCTTGGAATGCTTTCAACAAAAATCAGTGCTTGCTTTCAGTCCAGTCTTGTGCCTAGCTTACTGTTGCATGCATATACACATTACGCATATCATTACGCAAAGTACGCATTGCATTTCAGAATGCGTATACACATACGCATTTGAATTTTATTATGCAATATTATTACGCATTCTGCCAAACGTTTGCATATTTTGCGTAATGCGTATTGGGTCTAAAAAATAGCTGCCTTTTCGAATTTCTTGCAAAAAATTTAGTTCAAGTTGTTACCAAATGGTAATTCTGTGTTTTTAGTGTGAGGTGAGGGTACCAGAAATTTTCTGAGATAATTTGAAGCTTTTTGATAAATCTGTCTGTTGGTTGGTAGATTTGTTGTTGTCCTCTTCGTTGTATGGCTTGCTGCTGTACTAGTTGGCTGCGCGGATGCGGTGGCTCTTCAAGCTAGCACACAGTCTTTATCCATACCAACGGCTACAACAAACTCGGCCGGACAGACTTATTATACACACTCTGTAGAGAGAGCAATTGGGACCGACCGCACACCAGCGTACACGGGAGAGAAGAGTGTAGAGTGTAGGTACGGCTTGGTATGCGCTCGGCCTGGCTTTCTTTGTCTCTTTGTTCGCTGCCACATCCGTTCCTAGCCACTTGACCTGGTTGGCGCCAACAGACACAAAGCACACATGAAACTGGCGCGGCAATTACACGTACAGACGCGTCCGGCCGACAGCATACACACAAGACCCAAACACATCAACTACCCTTTTCTTTTTTAGAGTGGATCTTCTATGTGTAGTCCCAGTCTCCATAGCGATCGACGGGTCTTCGCTCTCTGAGAGGGTAGCGCCGCTCTGCTAGCTGATGCTCTTCCTCGCCCTCTCTCTGGCCTGTCTCCAACTCGACCACTTCTGAGCTCACTGGGTCGTCTGGCACGCGCTGCATGTTCCTGGCATTCCACAGCTGACCATCTGACAGTCTGTAGTTGTATTTGCCCAGGACTGCGGTCACTGTGTAGCACTTGTTTGACCATGGCGACTGTCCCTTGGGAGTGTGGCTCCTTTTGACGCGAACACGTTGTCCTTTGTAGTAGGTTTGAAGCCAGGGCGGCTTCCTCGGTCGTGTTTTATTAGCAACATTTTTGTCGCCTTTGTCCAACGTCTCCTCCCCTTTCCCCCGATTGGGGCGGGGCTCGCGGCAAGTCTCGAAAGCAAGCCGTGGCTGACGCTTGAACATCTTCTCTGC
>JASANB010004129.1:0-59611 GCA_030248155.1 Sabatieria punctata
AAAATCGTTTCTGGAATTTGTAGTGCCGATATTGTGGTTTAGTTTTGATGCAAAAATCGAATCTAGCATCCAAATTTCGCTAGCTATCTTCTGAAGGGAGTTATGGGTCCCAGTATATTTTGGACGTACGTGTAACAGGGGGTCTGGGGTCTGTCCCCACCCGACTTAGGTTGGGCCCTAAAAAACGCTCAAAAATCGCAATTTTTTGGCTAAAAATCGCCATAAATCACTAATTTGGGCTGAAATGCAGATAGAAAGTGTTGTTTTACAGGCGATTTTGACAATTCAATGTCTGAAATTGCAAAATATCGCAAAAATTTGCCCAAAAAATTACTTGCCAGAAAAACCGGAGGAGGGGTAGAAAAATCGTCTTGGGGGTCCGGGGGGATCTGGCCTAAGTCGGGTGGGGGCCCTTCCAGACCCCCTATTTACATGTATGGGAAAAACGTTTGGTTTGATCGCTGCTTTAGAGGAGGGCTAGGTTGCTTTGGAAAGGATTAAACATGAAGCAAAGCAGAAAAGTTGAGTAATTTTAGGAGTGGAGCGAGCTCGAACAAGACTGTCCTCAACTAGCGGCGGGAATACTGAAAGAGTTGATGACGCTGACGGACAATCTTCCTCCCGCCCGAATCAGAAACCTGTTGCAGCCAGAGGGAGGTCGTGAGGGCAGCTCCCGGTTCAGCGCCACTTCCTCTGGTTTCGGCGAGTCGTCGCAACGCCGCTCCGGCGAACCGACGCAGAAGCGCGCTCGATTCATAAACGACAATGGGTCGAACTCGGGTAAATAAGCAGTTAGAGAGCTGAGAAATTCCGGATCTTGCTAACGATAGTCCGTTTCAATTTTTTCCTAAACGAACTGGATTCTTTTCTTTCGTCGTGTTGTGTATTTTTTAGCCTATAGGACAACCATGTGATGTGAGTGTGTCGGAGTTCAACGTAAAACGATTGCTGCCATAAAGCTTTACTAATGTAAAAACAGTACCGTAAGCTCTGTGGCATGGTCGGCCACCGTGATGCCGACTATTCCCGTTGGCGGCTTTTTTCACACAACCTCTAGTTAGCTGGACGGCTTGCAGCCGTTTTCCGAAGTGCACTGATTGTAGATGCCAATTTCCCGTTCGGGTTCTGTGTTTGCGTCGGTCTTCTTTGCGCAAGCAGAGACTTCTCGTCATGTACCAAGCCGGCCGTTATATTCTGGTATCAGTAACCTAACCCTGAAGCACATTCTATAGGTTGTTTCAAAAATGGACACTGTTTTACTGTCATTTCTTCAGGTCTTGGCCAAATAGGCTGAATAAGAAAAAAGTTTCTGCTTATAACATTATTCCTTTGGTTTTGAAATTACCCAAATTTCGCACCTCTTGTCCAGATTTCAGCCTATTTGGTAAAGCTTTGCGGAAATTACAGCAAATAGAAATGCGGCCATTTTTCGAGACACCCTGTGTGTACCAATGATATACAGTGAGTGACGAGAAATCCCTGACTGCTACAGTAGGAAAGGAATTGTATGTACAATGTAGGACTGGTTTTCCTAGTGGCTCGTGGCCAAGAGGGCTGAAATGTCGGTTCACTGTGCACGCTGGAGCTACAGCAAAAGCCTCTCTCCGTTTGTGCTCTATTCTGTTGATTAGTGTCAGTGTCTATCTGCTAATTCCATTCTGAGATTGAATGAGAACTCAGCCCTGCGCGCGGGACTTAAGATAACCCCTTAACTATGATTTCTCTTTTTGAGTGGTGTACTGTACAGATCAGTTCTGACTTTTCAGTAAACCAGTGATAATGAAGGCGTTTAAGACAGTGACTGACTGTAGTTGCGCAGCGAAGATGAAGACGATGATGATGATGGGTTAAAATTTGGAGCAGTCCGATTGTCGATCGGGCCGGTGATTAGGCAAAATGTCTTAGGACAGCCGTCGGCGAGCGTTGACAGTGGCACAGTTCTGAACATTGTCGCAAAGTAGGTTAAACGCTTCCTGTCATCGTTGCGTCATGGGTCGCATTTGAGGGCTTTGTTATCTACACTCACTCCCTCAATCCGTCCGTCCTTTGAGCGCGGCCGATACTCCAAAACCCTACCTTAGCCTACTTTTTCTGCACCACTGCTTGCCTGTCCGCCTCCTCTCTCTCAGTGTCATCGCGCAAACTGGACCTACATCGTTTGCCATGTTCTTTCTCTGAGCGATATGAACCCGTCTCTTTCTGCCCTTCTCCTCCTAGCTCTCTTCTCTCTTGCACCTGCGCAGTACAGCCAGGGAGCTGGTCCGAAGCCGTATCCCGGCCAACCGCTGGCATCTTACCGTCAGCAACAGCAAGCTGGCCAGCCCGCTACTTCCTATGCTCAGCCTCAGCCCGCCAATACTTACCAGCCTGCTATTAGAGTGCAGAACGGTCAGACCCAACCGGCTGTCTTGACCGCATTCAGCCAATCGAAGCCGGCTCAAGTCGGTTCCTATAATCTTGCCCAGCAAACTTTCGGTCAAACAGCTGCCCAGCAAACCTACGGCAACAAACAGCCGCAGACTCAACTCAAGGTATTGCGCCGTTTCTCATAGAGCTTTTCATCGCCTTATACCTTTGTATTGTACTAGGTGCCTCAGCAAGGTTCGTCATATACGGGTGGTGTAAGTGGCTACACTTACTCGGCGCAACAAGGACAAACTTACCCCAAGCAACCTCAGTATGGTAATATAAATAACCAGTATCCTGCTCCCCAACCTCAGCCCCAGCCACAACCTCAGCCACAACCCCAACCGCAGCCATACGGTGGTGGTGGTGGTGGTGGTGGCCAGGGAGGTACATACGGTGGAAATCCGTATGGCGGTGGGAAAAATCCCTACGGAGGAACAAGTGGAGGCGGTTCGTACGGTGGCGGTGGCGGTGGAGGAGGAGTAGACAACAGTAAGTTTCCACTTTTGTATTACGTGGTCGCTGTGGTCTGTACTTGCTTTAACTAAGCTCTAAGTCTTGCCTTCCCTCTCTCCTTACTATAGTAAAGAGAAATCCTTTTAACTGCTCTTCGCTTTAGCTAAGAGGGGCTGGGCCGATCTCCGACTCTAATGCCTTCCCAAAACTGTCCCATCCCGGAAAATGAAATGAATCTACAGTACCTATGTGCGTACGTAAGTACGTATCACCCTACGAAAGCAAACACAACAACCTATTCACAAGTAGGCTTTGGTCCTAGTTCTCCGGAGTTTGAGTGCGTTATAATCAACAAACATCAGTCTCGCTGCTTTCTCTAAGAACAGTAATTCTGGTTTAGAAAATCTCCTGTAAATCACAAAACGTGTGAAGCTGGAGTTGCGCGGATGTTGATATACCGTTGCGTACAATGCGAATGATCTGTATGTGGTGGGCCCAAGTCTTTGTAGATGTTGCAATCTTGATCTTTGGTAATCAGAGCAAAGCCTGGCAGGTGGCGCACAGTAGGTGAGGGTAGCAGGGCCGCTAAACAAAGTCAGTGACCTGAATATTTCTGTTTATCTTGCCGCCTCGACGCTCTGTTGCCAAAGAAAATCTTGTCACTCATTCAATGGCGCGTCCAGTTTCACCAAAAGTCGACCTATTTAACCTTGGCCGAGAATGTGAAAAGGCAGAGTTGAATTTGTAACAGGTGACCCGTGCTTCCGACGCTACCCGAACTGTATCATCGTCAACGCCCAGCCTTACGAGCGTCGTTCTACGGTCGACATCCAGGCCTGCAAAGATCTCTGCCTCAGTTCCCAGTCCGGGGTCTACACCTGCAAGTCGTTTGTCTTTGACAACCAGAACAGAGTTTGCGACCTGTTCGGCCACACTGGAAATCAGTATCCGGCCAGGTGCGTCCCTCTGGACTACTGTACACCAATAGTCACCATTGCAGACTACTCCAGTTTAATGGAAGAGACTATTACGAGCCGACAGGCCAGTGCTCAGGCGGAGGGACCAACGGTGGCGGTACGTACGGAGGTGGCTCTACGCAAACAACCGACTCTCCCGTCACCGCTACCACCGACGCAGTGACAGATGGCCCGGTCACCACGCCTGCACCAGAACGTACGTGTTACATTGCACTGTCGGCAAAATTCTTGAGGTATTTCTGACATTTTAGCGACGTGTACTGCCGGTCAAGTGGAGCGTTTTCTGCGTATCGAAGGATTTGAACTACAAGGAAGCAATGACCATCAATTCTCGATCAGTCTCGATGACTGTACGACGGCCTGCAAAAACAATCAAGTAAAAGCGCTTGCGGTCTGTCGGTCTTGCTTACTGTACTGGTAGCCAATTTAAGTGGGAAGGCGAAACGTTCGACTGCAAGTCGTTTGACTACCATCAAAACCAGTGTCGAATCACCAGCGAAGCAGCAGTACCCACCGGCACGGGTCAGCTGCAACAGAATCCAAACTCCGATTACTACGAGAAACTCTGCGTAGACTGTAAGCTGTCGATCG
The DNA here is from genome assembly GCA_030248155.1 of Sabatieria punctata. NCBI lineage: Eukaryota > Metazoa > Nematoda > Chromadorea > Araeolaimida > Comesomatidae > Sabatieria > Sabatieria punctata. The sequence continues at coordinate 4,431 of JASANB010004129.1, forward strand.
AATTGGTCTGTCTTTAGGATAGCAATTTCTTACAGCCGCTGCGGCACAGAACTGTCCGGAAGTATTCGATCGTTTCCCGCAGATGATTCTGGTTGGGTTCGCCGAGACCGTGGTGGACGCGGCCACGTTCGAGGAGTGTCTGGACAACTGTCTCAACTCACAAGCACTCTACGGCTTCACTTGTGTGTCTGGAATGTTCTACTTCGAGGTGACTGCTCGCTCTGCTAGAGGGTGGTCGGCATCAGCATGCATGGGCCGGAAAAAATGGAGGGGTATGGCGTTTCGGAGGGGGCTTGCAGAGTATAAAACCGCTTTCCCAAAAAAAGGATGGACCGCCGAGGGGGTGTGACCGAAAAATTTTCACTTTCTGGAGGGATTGTGAGATCTAGTCGGTCTCCCAAAAAAGGTCGCAAAAATTTTGAAGGGGGTCGGGGGTGGGCTGCGCCTGCCGATCAGGAGGGTATGACCGACCGAGGGGTATTGGCCGGCGAGGAGGTAGACCCCATGTATGGGCATGAGGTGTGTTTAGGAGCCCCAACTTAACTGCATTCTCAACACCGAAGACAGAGCCAGTCAGCCCGACTTGTTCGTCGAAGAGGGCACTGATCTGGTGGACTATTTTGAGACCGGCTGCACGCTACGACGGCGAGTCAACCGATTCGGAACTCGCGGTCTTCGCTCCAGATTCAGAGGCAGAGGCTTGCGCGGCAGAGGAGGTAATGCTTAGACAAAATAGAGAGCTGTGTCTTACTCACCAAGAACGTAGAATACACTGTCAGTTGCTGCTGCCAACTTTGTACGTAGTGTGTGAGCAGCAGTAGTGCTAGTTGTTTGCAGCGGTGGTGTCTACAGTGGACACCGAAGTAAAAGAGTCGGCAGAAGCCACTATACTAGCGCCGGACGCTGTGGTAGCGGCAGAGAAGAGACAACCGGACTTCGGCAGCTGGACGCAGTGGTCACCGTGCGATCGGGTGAAGGACGGCAGACGAGCGCGCTACCAGCGCTGTCGAAAGCCAAACCTGAAGCAGTGCCCCGCAGAAACGGAGTGGTGCAACCGGCAGTCAGCACCAAGTGAGCGTGCCGCTTATTTTGGCTGCTAGCTGAAATGCAGTACAAAGTAGTTGCAGACAATGTACTCAATTTGGACGCTCTCGACTACGCCACCAAAAAGTCGAATCGAGGCGAGTTCAAGTGCGCATCGGACGTATGTTGCGCTGTGTTTGGAGGGTGTCGCATTGGTTTGATGAAAAGCTCTACGACAGGCAACGTTCGATGGTGCACCAATCCGTGTCAGTCTGAAAAGAAGTCTAAGCCTTCATAATGCCAATTCTCTTGACTGTAGTCGAAAGTAGACCAAAAACAATCATTTTATTAGCTTGAAAGTTCTACGCGAGTTTTACGCTTATGGCAGCAATCTGCTTCGGTGATCTCTGCCGATTTCTGTGTATACTGTAACCGCTGACAAACCTATGCAGAGATTAGTTGAAGATGGAAGGGGTTTGCTTTAACGGCCAATGCGCATTCATGAAGCATGAACGTACAATTTTGTGGCTTTCTGGCCCAATGTGCTAAAAGTAAAATTCAATGTTTTTCAACTGGCTCGACACAAACATACATGATCATCTCTGTGATGGTAGTGGGCTAATGTTTTTGCTTCGTTGGGTTGCGTACGGTAGTGGTGCCATTTATGGGTACTCGTACGCTCGGGATTACTGTGGTGTGCCATACAGTACAGGTATCTTCTATAAGTTGAAGGAAGTTGCTACATACGCAAGGTCAGAAAATCGAGGACGGCGCGACGTTCTATGAGCGGCCCAAACTTTAAAATAAGTTAAGTTTATTCGCCTCGGATGGATTATCCGGGCGGGGCCGTAACCCCAGCGTCAGGCCGCCTATGGACCCATTGCGTACACCCACATCATACCCTTGTTTTGGCCTTCGCTACCAGCCGGCACGCATGTTCGGTGTCAGTCCGGGCGGGTCTCACTGGTAGCTGTAACCGTTTCTTTGTCCCAACGCATGCGTGGTTGCTATTGTAGCTTAGGTGCAACGGCAGCTCCAGTCGGTTTCTATTCACATACTAGCTATTGCCGGCTTTCGGTGGCCTGGCTTTGACTTTAGGCCGACGACCAACTCTTTGCGACAAGATCTTGTTCCGCCGAGTGGATGAACCTCCATGGCACGCGCACGTCGACTTTGCGGCCCAAACCACTACACTAGCTGTGCCAGCGAACTTTACACGTACTGCAAGCATGAACTTAAACCTAACCGCAAGCCTGATGCCAGTTTTATCTCGTTTCGTTCCTGCAGGTTGTGGACTGCGTAATAACGGGAGACGTACATAATGTAGCGTCCCTACGTAATCCTAAGGTTCAGTCCCTGAAGCTACTGTTATTTTACTAGTGGATTTTTATTTTACTATTTACTAAATTTACTATAAATTCAGCCTGTCAATTTAATTTTTATTTTTGTTTTACTACCGAGCAGCTCCGATTTTACTAATTTTTGTTTTACTAATAATTCTACTAATTTTACTACTATTTTGCTACGATTTTACTAGTCATTAGGGGCGATTTTGCGTCATTGATGCCAAGCTCTTATGAATAATTAATGTTTGTGCTAAATAGTTGTTAGATTTAATCATGATACGAGGTTCTCAAGACCTTTAGAGGCAAAAATGTGTGTGAAGTTCAACTGGCAAAATTGCCCCCACCGATCTTTTATTGCAAAATTGATCAAGAATTTGGTTGGAATTCACCAAAAACTAGTAAAATAGTAGTAAAATTTTCATTTTACTATTGACGGTATTTGTTAATTTAATTTAATTTTTACTTTACTATTGGCTCTTAATTTTACTTTTTACTATTATTTTACTACTAGTAAAATACTACTAGTATTACTAATTTTTGTTTTACTATACTATAGTAAAATAACAGTACCTGAAGCGATAAGAAGAGAGTTATTTTCTGCAGTATGTAAAGCCTTTACGAGACGCCTTTTACGGTAGAATGCGAACCAACAGGAATGGCAATAGGGCAGACCAGAGCAGCGTACAAATGGGCGACAGTCACAAATGGCAAAGGGAAGAGATACATAACGCTATGTGAGGAAGACAGAAGTTTTACATAGTAAAATGCATCAGTCAGCATTATGTTGGAAGTGCTGCAGTCTCAGTTCAATGTTGGGACTGGTTCTCATCTGAAGAGGAAGAAGTGGCAGCAGTGTCGGCCTCGGCAAACACCGGTTCAGTGAAAAAGGTGAGCAGCTTGGATCTGACATGCTTCCCGGTCTGTGTCACGTACTTGCTGGTCTGAGAAACCGCCTGTGCAATCTTGCGTCCGTGCTCAGAACCTTGCATCGAATGATTTAGACGCAAACGTAAATCTGAGATGCCTGGCTGACCCGAAAATATGTGCCTAAAAGGATGGTAGCAAATTTTAGCAACCGTACCGTAGCAGCCGCAACAACTCACCCGGCAGCGGCGTGGTCCAGTTCAGGATAGTGACTGCACGACCAGATGCGAAAGTTGTGTTTGGTCTTCCAAGCATCAACGAACGATTCGTTGAAATCGTGAATCAACAGATCAGAGTCACTGTGCCGCACCGATGCAATCAAGGACAGCAAATAAGCGTGAAATTGCAGTCGAACCCACTCCTCCCCGCCTTCCCAGCCTAAAGCTCTGCTCGGTTGGTTGAGCAGTAACGTAAGCGAACGGTCACCTGTCGAATCAATAAACACATTGCCGGTGAGCGGCGTCACTTTCTTGATAATAAAGTCAGCGAATCTCAGATCTGCGTTCGATAAAGCTAGCTGGTGCTCCAACTCTGCATCCAGGATTTCTATGTACGGTTCTCCAGTATCCGTCACCTACAACTGCAGTCAGTGCGCTCTGCCATAACCGAAACTATTACTACCGAAACGATAACATCGACCAAGTCTTTTCGTTGTCGAAATAGGGCGTTGGTTGCTCCAAATACGTAGGCACGGACATTGTCGGACCGTAGCGAATCCAGGTAACCCAAAGGAAGGTAGGGATGACACAGGGAACCCTTAAACCAAATCATAAGTGCATGATTTTCCAGACGCAAACTGGGTTGAAACTGAAAGACTAAGCTCTCTTAGCCTTTTACACTTTTAAGATATGCAAGATCTAGTCTACTACATCTGCGATCTAACTAGAGCATCAGATTTCAGGGAAATGAAAACGCGGTCACTAAACTACATCGGCAGCAACCTGAGCCGATAATTCGAGTGGGCGCTGTATACGACAACCATGACATAGCAATTGCATTTACAAGAGCATTATATAAAAGAAGCGCACCTTAGTGAAAATGCTGAGAGGAAATCCCCAAGAATCAGTTTGCAGAGTGGAGTAGCTTTTGACCGCTGCCGCAGAGGCACTGGCTTCCGTGCCTACTTCAGAAATGGGCGTACTTGTTAAGCTGAGTGACTCTTTCGGCAGATCAGCTTTCTGTTCGTTCCAGGTCCAAATGTTTTTGGCAAACTTGGTCAGTTTGTTGCCAATCGGCTCAGTTCTTCCAGAGGAGTCGGCAGCATCGTCCTGCACCTCGTTCTCATGGAGCACTTGGTCCAACTCTGCTAACAGCTGATCGTCGGCCGAACTGGTTGCACCACTTGCTGAAGGGCATTTGACAGTCAGCACAGGGCACTTAGAACATATTTGGTGATAATGAACACCAGTGGTAACGTAAGGTGGCAGTTGGACAAGGGCGTTCGAGGCCTCAGCCATAGCACCCTTTCGAATCCATAAGAGGTACTTGCTATGGCATCTCTTCTTTCTGGTGTCATTCCGTATATGGTGGATGGATGGCATTAGGCATGCATGTAACAGCGTGTGGAAGTCTGCCCTCCACCGGCAAAGGCCAGACCCCAGATCTGCATCCCTATTCGTCAATCCTGTTGTGTTTTGTTCAAGCCAGCTTTGAGCAAATTTTCATCTTTTTACAAGTTTAGAGGTGGAATTGTTAAAACTGACTATACACAGACATATTTTGCTGAACGTTAGCCCATATTATCGTTTCAAAGCGATTTTAACCCGAAATTAGGGTTCCGACGATATATCGATGTCGATATATCGATCCTTTTTCCAAACTTTTGCGTAGGCTTTCCAGTCGGGCTAAGAGTCACCCTGACCTGCAGCGTGCCTGCATGTATGGTATAAGGGAACTGAAACTCACAAGTGGGCACGGCATCAGTTTGGTTTAGTGCAACTGTTGACTCTGCTTCGTCCTCAGCGTTGGTGGGGCGGCGATTCTTGGGGACGTAAAGTGAAGCCTCAGTGAGGCCGCGTTCGACCATTCCAGGGAACAAGGAAACCAGTTGAAGGATTGTATTACACAACCGATGCACAGGAAACATGTAGAAAAGAACCTGCAAGCGTTCTCTCTGAAGAAGCTAAAGTAGTCAGCCGAATAGTTGACACATACCCGCCTTTCGAGGAGCAATAACTTGAATAAGACTAGAGCGCGCGTTCGGAATTTTCGAATGAAATCACAAGCTGATAAATCTGCAGAATAACAGTATAGGTGGTCATCAGCATGCTGACTGCATTTTACAGCAAGGGAAATAACAACATGGCAAATGGTATCCGACCGAATGGTACCACTACTTTCAAATCCTTTAGTGGTGGCACCGTGTTACGATAGATAGGTAGTCGATACAGTAATGTCGTTATTTCCTTAACTGTCTTGGCAATCAAGGCGCACGCCATGGAGAAGCCTAGAGTGCAGCAGTCATTTCACATGCAATGAACTTTAGGGAACGGCGTTGTTCCTTACTTACCACATAACGAATGGCTGTCCACCATCTCAGCGCTTACAGTGCTACACAAATTCTGATACATTTCAGACAAGACTTGCACCTAGACCAAGACCAAGACCGTACTGGTACTGGTTTAGGACAAGAGGCAAGTCACCTTAGCAAAGTCCCTTTCACTGAAGTAAGCTTGCGTAATCAGTTCCAGTTTAGCTTTAAGCACGCCGAACAACGGTAGTGCGCAGAGAACGCACACACTTTTTTGAACGCTCGACCGAGTGACTTCTTCCGATTTGGAAATCAATTGCTGCAAAAATGGCGTTTAATGTGCTGTACTGATTTGAAGAGAAACATACGTACATCTGAGGCCATTTGTCTGTAACAGGACACTCCGTAAATGGTTCTGTTGGCTTGATCTCGACTGGGCAGAAGAAAGAAGACTGTATCTAAAACAAACGACTTAAAAATTAAAAGGAGCTAAAAAATTTGCCACCTTTGTCCACATTATGAGCACCGTCAGGGAGAGCCAAAGTCGGCAATAAATGCCAGGCGTCAGGTAAGTCCGCGTCTGTTATTCGAGTTTTGTCCGCAGTCAATGGAGGGTAACAGTATTCTACCTGCAGCAAAACATAAGACAAACCCTGCAGGAATAATTAAGATTACTTGACATCCTTTCTTATGATGAAATCCAACAACAAACACGTGCAATACTACAGACATAGAATCTGTATTGAACCGCCAATGCAACAGCCACGATGTCGAACTCTGCGTAGCCAAACGCAAAATGAATGACCTGTCAGACGGGCCGCTCCACACAGCAGACACCTCGCGAACGATCAGCTAGAAAAAATTACCTACAAACACCCTGAAACCACGTCTGTGACACGCTAGGGTTCGAGCGGCTTTTGTATAGCAAAATTCCCTGACCTTTCCATGAAACTGCAACCAATCTGAGATAATTTAAAAAATTGGTTATGTAAACGGTATCCAGAGGGTAAATTTATGGTTTAAGTAGTACGTAGTATATAAAGGCAGAAGACCGATCTCAAAAGGGTGTTGTGAAAAGTTCTGACATGACCATTTGGCGGCGAGATATTTCTGATGCTATCAAATTTTTCCCTGACCAGATACCAAATTCCGACTTTTTTAAAATTCTCTTTTCCATGACTCCCTCACTTTCCAGATACCGCACGAAGCCTGCATTCAACTGAAGACGCGAAAGAATATATTCGGAACAGTCGGCGGAAAATTCCAAGCACGACATCGATAAAAACTCTCGCATTCGCATATGCATTTTGAGAAGGATACATAGACGATCTGTTTCAATACAAAGGGCGAAATCACGCTTAAAAAGACAAGAAAAAGAAGATAACAGTATATTTTACTAATACATACCGCCAGCAAGTACCTTCCACTTAATTCAATAAATACAGATATACATACAACGCAGATAAGAACGTAATAAGATAACAAGATCAGAGTCAGGATTCGACCAGCCAAGGATTGGCGGCCACAGCAGCTGCATTGCGGTCGCCATAGTCGTACAACAGTTCCTCTCCGCAGTCGATCTGTCTGCCAGCGACCAGCACCAGACGTGGCACGCACTCAATCTCAACTGTTTTCGTGATCAGATTGGGTCGCTTGGCTGAATGATTGACCAATCGGCCCAAGTATCCGCTTTCTGCGGTTGCGTCTACACTGAAATCGAATGATAATGCAGCCCGTTTTTCTGTCGATTATCGAAAGAATTGGAAACCTCCAATAATCGGGCGCCCTCCAAAGCAACAAAATCAATTCCTCACCAATACTGTTTGTTCTTATGAACAAAGTAGTACATGTAGCAACCAACATCAGGATTCTCTGCGTACTGGGACTCGCGCTTTCGCGCCATCTTGCGGTCTAACAAATCCCCGCGGTATTCGACCACAAACTCTCCTCTCTCGAACGAACGATTAGCCACTACTCCGCGACCCTTGCAGGGAGATTCGGTTACTCTAAGATCACTTTCCGAGCCGCTGCAAATGGCTTCTTCAAGAGATTTCGATTTCTCTCGCTGAAACAAAACAGTACTTCTGGTGTTCAAAAATTGCTGGTGCTGATCGAGCGACAGAACAAACCGGCCAACAGCCGTGCACTCAGCAAGAGGAGATCAAGATCACCACCGCCGACTACGGCTAGACAACGGCTGATCGGAACCCTTTCCTCACCCCTCATATGGACCGGAAAATAATGGAGCTTATTTCAGTTTAATGGAGCATTTTAGCTAAACTGGGAGTATTTAGTACCTGTTTGCCTCAAAACATTGTTTGCTGCCTATTACAGTCAGGCACTTAACGGCGTTTATAGTACCGACACCATATATGGTACCGGTACCGAGCGTAGTGGTACCATATAATGATACCCCCACGTTCAGCGACTGTGGTGGTACCATGGTACCAGTACCGAGGGTAGTGGTACCATATATGGTACCTCCACGTTCGGCGACTGTGGTGGTACTATATATGGCACCGGTACCACATATGGTACCACCACACCACAGGGCCCGAACGTAAGGGTACCATTATTATGACCAAGCAAGAAGATTTCTACAGTGCACACAAACGAACCTTGAGCTGTGATTCCGTTTTTCGGGAGCTGCGACGAACAAGAAAATACTCGGTGATCTTATGACTGCTGTCGGCGGCTGCATCAGTTTTCTGTTTTCTAAACCACAATTGCTGTTTCCTTATTTAAAAAAACAGCTTCTTCCAGTGGCGTACCCACCCAGGATTTTGCAAAGAGGGTGTAAAATTTTGAAGTTGCCTGGTTGGGCCTGGGCGAGAAAATTTTGCAAAATTAACCTCTAAAAGCGCTTTTAAAAGGTATTCCAAGCGTAAAATTAGCAAAACTAACAGTTTCAGTGGTTTGAAGAGGCCTGGTTGGGCTTCGGCCCAACCCGAGGGCATGAAATTTTTGAAAAATTAGCCTTCAAAAGCGCGTTCTGGACATAAAACAGACAGATACAAGTAATAATTTATTATTTTCTCTTGTCGCTCAGCCAAATTTTTCCCTTTAACCTCCACTGCAAAGTGGGGTGCACCCACCCTACACCCCTGGGTAGTAGCTACTGGCTTCTTCTGTACACGAGTTTGGTACTTGTATTTGCATACCTCTTACTGTTTGCTGAGGGCGTAGGGACAGCAGTTTTCGTTTTCTTTTCCTGTCGCGGCATTCCAGTTCAACTTTTCAAGGATGAGCAGAGCTCTGTCGCAGTAAGGCAATGCAACAACAGTACAGCCAAGTGAAGAACCCAAAAAGCGAAGCGGCAGCGCGTCTCTCGTTCCCTGTGCGTGTGTAGTCTGCCACGCCGACTCCGCCCACAGAGCTTTCAATCGATTGCTCAGCAGACCAATGAACGTGGCGGAGGGCGGGGCCACTGAAAGAGCGCTATAAAAGCGGGGAGGAGCAGGCCAATCATGACTGCAATCGATTGTAGAACCCGTGCAACTGTCTGTCACTGCCGCGTCAATGTGAGTTTCTCTGTTTTGCAATCGGTGCCGACTCACCGTCTCTACAGGCTCCACAGACACCTTAGTCCAAAAAAGGCAACACCCGCACCGCTTTTGCGATCAAATTCCGACCCCAGACCTTTATCGGTGGGCTGTCTCAACCAGTCCTCTTTTAGAAACGATTTAACCGGGCAACTTTCTTTTTTCTGCCGTTCTTTTTCGGCGAAAGCGGCCGTCAGCGATCGGCGAGGCCTTTGGCGGTCGGTCGACCGGCAGCCAAAGGGTTCCCCGGTCCGAAAGCCGCTTTCTGGCAGTTTCTCGAAATTCCGCAAAAAACCCGTCCACTGATGGTAGAGGGCGCTGGAGTCGCGTCGACGATGTCGACGGTCCGAGCTGGATTTTGTGTACGGTAGTGCGGCAATTCGATCTGACGTTTCAGGGCAGATGACCTTCTCTCGACTGCACTCTGCGAAGCCGGGTTGGACGAGTTTCTGCCGGCCTCGGCGCCGGCCTCTCCCTCTGCCGGTTCGAAGGCGATTGCATTTGAGCAAGACGGCGAAGATGTGTGTGTGGCAGTACCCACCACCAGCGGCCATCCGAACCAACGATCCGCTTCCACCTCTTCTGCTCTGGTGGTTCAGCCTCGCCTGGTCAAGGCACCGCGCAAAACGGTCAGAGTCAGCGAGATGAACCCTGTCTCTGGGCGCGGACGATTTCTGGTCGTACGACGACCGCTGAACAGTGGTGGTGGTGCACCTTCGACTAATGGAACCAAAGAAGTGGTGCGCAGCCAGAAACCGATCCGCTCGATCGGTGGTGGTGTGGCACCTGTGCTGCGGAAGCAGGCTGCCCTTCCACTGCACTTGCATGGTCACGCGTATTCTATGGTCAAGCCGATGGCACCGACCCCGGCCAACGGAACCAAAACGCTCATCTATGCTGCCAACTCTTCGGTACTGCCTAAAGTTTGGAGTGTTACGGGAAGCTAATTTTTAGCACAATATTGGGTTACTCTATACTTGTTTAAATACATCTAATCTACTGCAGATGTAGGGCAGCTCTACAGGTATTAGCATACATGGGCGGGAAAAGTGGGTTGGGATAGTATAAATATCCGAAAATTTGGGGGGTTGCGGCTATTTTGGTGGGTGGTACAGGGACAAACGTCTGCTTCAGGTGGTTTGGGCGAGTCGAGCCCAAGTTTGGGGGTTGGCAAAACTCAGCGGCCCATGTATGGTTAGTATAGTTGGTTTTTTGTAGGACCTGGGCTGCTCTGACTTAGCCAAGTCGAGGAGATGCGTTGTGATTAGGTTGTTTGATATTAGAGATCTTTGTATCTCTCGATGCTCACGCTACTGATTAGTTATTGTGAACACTTCTTCAAATAGAGCTGTAAAAATTTTTTTGAAGGCCAAAAAAGCGTTTTTTATGAAAATTTTTCATTTTGAAATGGGCCTTTAGAAAGCTTTTTTAAAAAAAGCCGAACAACACTACCTTTAAATGCGTTACAGACTCGCTTCAAAACGCAGTTGGTTCGGAAAAGTCAGTCATCCGCAGCATTGTTAGAGGAAAAGCCTGTTGGCCGGCCTAAAGGGCAACCGTACCCAGTCATTAGAGCTTTCAAACGCCCAGCACCTGACCCCCCAGTGGCTGCCCCTCCTGCTCCTGTTCGTGCCAAACTGACAACGGCCATTAGAGCTGCTGTCCCGAAAGTGGCCGCTTCCCTGGTGCTGAAAACACCGATTGCAAAAGCGTCTACTTCGGCATCCTCAAAAACAACGGTACCTTGGTGATTGGTTTACGTAGCACCTCAAATGCTTTCGTTTGTTTGCAGCAGTCTATTACTGTAGTCAAGGCAGAGCCTGCTATGTTTTCTTCGGCTTCAGCAACTCCCGTTGTGAAACCTGATCCGGTAAAGTGCGAGCAATCTTCGGCTGAAGCGAGTAGATCGGAAACTGCAGCCAAACCACCCCCGCCGCAAGCCTCCACCCCCAAACCGGAGCCCGCCAAACCTGCTTCTCCAGTGCCGACCGATTTTAATGATGATTCCTTGTTAGATGATGTAAGTTTTTTTATGTTTCTTGAAAGCGAACGAAAAGCTCGATGAAGAACAGTCAAGGATTTCTGAACATCTATGGTTTCACTTAAGAGCCATTTTTATAAGATCTGTGCAGGCGGCGGAACATGACATTTTCTAACCTATACTTTTATGTGATGAATCGATAGGCCTTTAACAGAAAACACCACCACTGCGCATACATGGGCCGGAAAAATCCGGATGGGGGTCTGGAGACCTCGGGGGGGGGGGTACCTGAAAAAAGTCCCAAAAACGCCTATTTTGCTTTAAATAAGGCGAAAATTTTCTCCTTTCGGGAGGCGGCGGTCAGGGAGGGGGTAACCCCCGGACCATGCATGCCACTGCGGTAATTTTGCTCTCTGATACCGCTTGTGGTATTTATGGCCAAAAACGTGATTTTGGACAATTTCAACTGGTTCTCCGGTGTTAATTGCCGATCGTATTCATATCTTCAGCATAAATTAGTCTTACTATGACCACTGTACCTACAAAATTTGTGGCTGATCGATTCAGGCCAGCATGGAAGAAATAGTCTGCTTCATCAGTTAAGTGGATAGGGTCTTTCGTGGGTCGAGCCCATTTAAGGGGTGGGAAAATCCACGCACACACCCTCTCATGTATGGTTGGCAGGTCTGAGGAGGAGTATGTATAATCGCAATTGTGGGCTGCTAAAAATCGTTCTTTTACATGCCATTTAGTGCAGAAAAGATGGCTTTAAAAATGCTTTCCAAAAAATTGCAGGGTGTCTGTCCCTAGTCGGTGAGGGCGGGCACCCCACCTTCCACATGCATGTACGAGTTGAGCCGGTATGTTGAGAAAACCCTTGAGGTAGAGTCAGACATGGGCTAGCCTTTCCGCTGAGGGGGGTAGGAGCGCCTGAGGAGGGCTGAGGGGGTGGTAAGCCAAAAAATCCTTTTTTTGGTTAAAATCAAGGTTTTTGGCGTATTTTTCATTAAAATAAGCTATTCTGAGCTCATTTACACTTAATCCAGGCATAAATTGTATTTTTATCATAATTTTCTATACAAAATTCTTCCAAAAAATTCCTGAGGGGGTACGGCCGACTGAGGGGGCAGGTCAGAGCCTGAGGGCGGGCAACCCCCCTTTGCCCATGTCTGGGTAGAGTCAGTTCTAAGTTTATACTGTTAGCAGGAAGAGAATCTTGGTCATGCCGACACCTATTCTGCCTACGTTCCGTCCAAGTTGCGTTCTGGCTTGCCGCATCCCGATTGCGTGGTAGAGACGGCTTCTTTGAGCAGCGTGCAGCCACCAGATGTGCGCTATCACGTGTCTATACCAGAGGAAATAATTGATACGGGATCCATTTCGGCGCTGCAACTAGAAGCTGTCATTTATGCCTGTCAGCAGCACGACAACCGACTGCCCAGTGCCGAGAGGTGTGGCTACCTGATCGGTATGTTAGTCTGACCGTTGGTTAAGTTGCCATTGCACCGGAGTTGCTTTTAGGCGACGGCGCTGGCGTGGGCAAGGGTCGCACGTTAGCTGCGATTATATTTGAGAATTATCAGTTGGGTAGGAAAAGAGCGTTGTGGTAAGCGGCGCAAACGGCAGCTGGTTTACCGACCCGTCTCTTTTGCTTTCCAGGTTCAGCGTCTCGGCCGATCTGAAGTACGATGCCGAGCGAGATCTGAAAGACATCGGCGCTTCTAAGCTGCGAGTCTGGGCGCTCAATAAAGTACGTACTGTAGATGCTCTCGATTCCAGTGTGAACGCCGAATCGGTTCAGTCGGTTGATTTTAGTTCAAATACGCAAAGATTTCGGGTAAAGAAAACGGGTCCGTAAAGAAAGGCGTGATTTTTGCCACCTATTCGAGTTTGATCGGAGAGTGTCGCAGTGCCAAAAATAAGTACAGAAGCAGACTGAAGCAGCTTGTTCACTGGTGCGGCAAAGATTTCGATGGAGTGGTCAGTTTGTTGGCGTTTCCGTTGCCCATCTCTATCCTTCTGTCACGCCGTTCAGATTGTATTTGACGAGTGCCATAGAGCCAAAAACCTGGTTCCTATTGGCAGTACGAAGCCGACGAAAACAGGAAAGGCAGTGTTGGAGCTGCAGAAGGCGCTTCCAAGTGCCCGTGTGGTCTACGCCAGTGCTACCGGAGCCACCGAGCCCAGGAACATGGCCTATATGACTCGTTTGGGTTTATGGGGTGAGGGCAAACCGTTCAGAGAGTTCAGCGATTTCATTAATGCCGTCGAAAAACGTGGTGTCGGTGCCATGGAAATAGTGGCCATGGATATGAAGGTATTTATTTCTAACAGTCGGACATTTCTGGTTATCACCGATTGCATTCATGTTGAAAGGAGGGTCTACCTACCACCAAGGACTAAAGCCATTCTCCATGTGGGGTACCATATGGTACCAGTACCATAAACGGCGTTAAGTGCCTGACTTTACTAGTACTACGAACGTTTCAACATAGTTTCTTACACTTTTCCGGCACGCCGGAATGAATCCCTGACGAAATGAACGGACGCCGAAATGATACACGCTCAAGCGAGACAGGCTGAAATGAATCCAACATTCGATTTTTGAGCGGCGCACATGACTGTGTAACCTGCAACCTCTATCTGTTTTTAGCAACGCGGTTTGTACCTTGCGCGTCAATTGTCTTTCAACGGTGTGTCTTTTCGAATCGAAGAAATTCCGCTGAGCAAGGATTTTGTTAAAATCTACGACGATTCTGTTCGTTTGGTAAGTTGTGTGTGCGCGTGGTTTGTTTTGAAGGCGGCAGACGCAACCGCACATGTACTATGGGATTTGGAGCCTACCCCAGCTGGGAAGGCCAGACCCCCTCACCTCCCCCGAGACAGTTTAAGGGCCCTCGGTCCCAAAAATCACGGCAGCAGCTCCAGTCCAACAAACTCGCTCAGAAATAACTTTTTAGTTTAAAATCGGCTTAAAAGCCTTTGTAACCGAGTTTGGCGTTTGCACTGCCGATATTTAACAGAAATCGGTGTTTGTAAAAGCTCTTTTTGGTTTTTTTGCCTTTTCTAGCTCTAAGGCGCTATTTGGCAGCTTAAAATAACGATTTTTTGCCTCTTTACTGAAAAAAACCTGCAAAATACGCATTTCCGGGCGTTTTGGAGCATCTAGAAATTTTTTTAGCTCCCTCTGAGCGAAAACCCCCTGGACCTTCCCTCCCCGGGCAGGCCTGCCCCGAAGCAGGACTATTAGGCGATGCCAATTAGGCGATGCCGATTAGGCGATGCCGATTAGGCGATGGTACTATTAGGCGACAAAAAAAATTGATAGGCAAGCAATACCATTTAGGCGGCCCTAGTACTAACGAGATACAATACGTACATAGTGTTGCTACTCAGGTGTACATGTTATGCAAATTTCTGCTCGCAGAGGCGTAGGTATTTGAACTGTCAAATAGGCAGTTACCATTATCAGTCTTTTGGTCGCCTAGGCATGGCCGCCGCGGCAGTTTTAGTGAGTGAACATGGTAGTAAGAAACTGGCCCATGATGGTTTTATGTACGTTTTTGATGTAAGAAGCAAAAGAGATCCAGACGTTAAATTCTGGCGATGTCATCGAAAAAACAAGCCTGTCTGTCTATGCCGATTGTGGACCACCATCGCTCAAGATGAGAACGGAGTGTTTGTTGATCAGGTCAGAACTCTTTCTCCACCGTTGTTATTTGAAGTAATAACGTGGGCTCTTTAGGTCTTGCAAGTGAGAGGGGCGCATAATCATGATAGTGAAGGAGCACATATAGAAACGGTTCGAGCAAAGAATATAATTAGTTTCCGTCGATTTTGAAATTGCAGCGTTCCAGGCAATACAGGTAGAGAATAAAAAATAGCTTTTATTTTTCAGACATTTTATACCATTTAGGCGGCCCTTCCTAATGCTCAGATTGCCGGCTGTTTGTACCATTTCGTGAAAAACATGCGTAAAAAGCTGGCCGACTTGCATCTGCTGAATCGGTACAACACAGACCCCGATTTCGCTCTGCGTTCACGAATGGTGCCAGCTCTGGCATTTGTCCCCATTCCACATCTTGAAGCTGCCGTTCGAGCCCTTGATCACCACTTCGAGAACGACTACCCCATGCTTCAACCAGTTCTGGATTGGTTTGAAGACCACTACATGGGTCGGCCGAATCGTCATGGCAACGGTCGTCGGCCACCGATTTTTCCGGTTGCTATGTGGAGCGTTCACCATCGCACGTTGGCCGCAGACGATCGTACCAACAACTTTGCCGAGGCCGCTCACATAGTCTTACAGCGTGAGTTCGACGTGGCTCATCCATCCATTTGGCGCTTCATCAATGTTCTGCGAAAAGTGCAGAAATCCCGTGACGTCTTTTACGAACGCCTAGTTGCCGGGCACGAACCGCCGTGCAAACGACGCAAGTACAGACAGGCTGATGAACGCATTTTGCGGTTGGTGCAAGGCTTTCAACCGGGAAATGAGTTGGAGTTCATTCGCGGTATAGCGCACAATGTTGAGATGAATCCTTGAAACTGTATTCAGGTTTTGTTGATATTTTTAAGATTTAAATCGATATTTTGTACACTGATATTGTTGTGCTTTATTGATAACGTACGTTGACGTACGGACCTGTATAAAAAATTTCCTGTCGCCTAATAGTACCATCGCCTAATAGTACCGCATTATAGCCTAATCGGCGTCGCCTAATCGGCGTCGCCTAATCGGCATCGCCTAATAGTAGCGTACCGGGCCTGCCCGACCTGTTACATGTATGGTCGTAACCAGACATGGGCTAGCATTCCGGGTGAGGGGATGGGAAAATTTCAAATTCTGGGGGTTAGCGTCGGCTGGGGACGTGAGGGGATGGTAAGTCAAGAAGTCCGATTCTTTCCTAAAGTCAAGGTTTTTAGGCATACATGGGCCGGAAAAATTCGGATGGGGGTCTGGAGGTCTTGGGGGTCCCGGAAAAAAGTAAAAAACGCCCATTTTGCCTTAAATAAGTGAAAATTTTTTCCCTCTGGGAGGGGGTTTAGCCGTCGACGGGTGGGGTAAACCCCACCCAAACCCCCGCGGCCCATGTATATTTTTAGGCTTATTTTTTCTCTAAAATAGGTTAAAACAAGCTATTCTGAGCTCATTTACACCTAATCTAAGCATACTTTAATCATAATTTTCTATACAAAATTTTCCCAAAAATTCCTGTAGAGGTTGAGGTGGTGTGAGGTGTTAGTTAGGTCAGAGCCTGAAGGAGGTTAGCCCACTTTGCCCATGTATGGTCGTAACCATTGGCTTTCAGTGGTTGGAGGCGAAGCGACATTTCCAAATGGCTGCTGAATTAGTGGACGCAGATCGGCCGCAGCGAAAAGCCATGTGGGGTCAGTTCTGGGCGTCCCATCAGAGATTCTTCAAATACCTGTGCATCGGCGCCAAGGTATCCGCCGTAGCGATGACTGTCTCCGTTCTTTCTCTTTTCATGATAGCATCTCGGTCTATAGTTTTGTTGTTGTTGCATTGTACGTACAGTAATATTAGTGTGCAGGTTCACGCGTGCGTCAAGTTGGCACGGGAGGCGGTTCGAAACGGTAAATGCGTGGTGATTGGCTTGCAGTCTACCGGCGAATCCCGCACTCTGGAACAGCTGGAGGATAGCGGAGGAGAACTGAACGACTTCGTTTCAACTGCCAAGTGAGCTAACTGTCTAACGTCCAAAATACTGTAGTTGGTTGGTTCATTTGAGGGCTGTGTTTATGTCGTTGATCGACAAACACTTTCCCTCTGGTTCGTCTAAGTCAGACGGTACAGATTTTGGCGATGATGTCTTTGGAAGTCTCGATTTCATTATGGGCGAACGATCTACTTTGAATACAAAGCGCCAAGGTAGGTTTGGTAACTCAGGTTGTGGGAATTTCTCAAGGCGCGGCTGAATTTGCTTATGCCGAATGAGGTGCACTTTTTTCCGTAATGAAAGTGAGCATAATTTCAAAATTTCTTGCATAAAATTTAGCGTGAAGGTGATGCGAAGGGGGGGAAAACAGCTAGGCCACGCCCACTCAACTGTGGGCCAACCAATCACCACCCTACCAAGTCTTGAGTCTTTCCTACCCCACCGTACCTTGTGGGTGTTGACGACAGTTTTTGGGAGGGGAGGTAGGGCTTTGAAATCTTTGAAATCAGGGTCTGACATTGACGTACTTGTAAGAGGTGATCCGCCGAATGGCAGGGGCGTAGAGGTCTGAGCCAGGCCCAGTAAATGCCCATTAATTGCTGAAAGGACACACATCTTGTTACTATCTGATTGTTGATTGTCTATGTTTGTTCTGTTGCCAGAATCGCCACCTCCGGAGGCATCGACCAAGCGAGTGCGCCACGGGTCGTCCAGTTCGTCGAGTTCATCGAGCGACGACGACGGAGACTCGGAAGGCTCCGAGGCCGGCAGTGACGAAGAGTCGGAAAAGGACGAAGCCAAGGCGCCAGACGACGACTGGCTGCAGACTCTGTTCGACGAAGCGGCCAGTAGCAGCGATGAGGAGAACGATTCGTCGAGCGACGCCGATAAAGCGAGAGTTAATCAAGAGGAGGAGGACTCGTTCAATCCGTTCGCAGACGATGACGACGATCCGTGGGCCTCCAAGCAGCAGCTGCTGGAAGAAATGCCTTCCCCAGAGAAGGAGGTGGCCGGCCCAGTACAGGCTGCAGACGAAAAGAAGAAGAAAAGGAAGAAGAAGAAGAAGAAATCGGCAGCTAGTCAGATGGCCAAAAGCACCGCCGACGAGTTTCTTGCGTCGACGCGTTCGGTTGACATCGAACCAAGTGAGTTGAGCAGTGGGTGTAAGGGCTCCCTCACCTACTTTAGGCGTAGCGGGTTGCTACCCCGTATCCCCTGAAGTGGGTGGGGAACCCTACCCTTCTCTCTGACTGCACGGGCAGTTCCGTTCCGTGAGTTAGTTGGGTTTAGTGGTAATGGGTAGCTATGGAATGCTGTACCTACTAGCAGGTTGTAGCTTGTAACCGTTTATTGTTTGTTTATTTGTTTGTTTGTTTGCTATGATTAATCGCAGTCGGCTGAATAGTTCTACGTTAGCTAATGTGGTTCTGCAGCCAACGGGCTACTTTCCGCATATGGCTAGTTTAGCTACGTAGCCATACGCGTTCAAACCTGATTGCCTGATAAGTGGGCACTGATAGATGGAGATTTCAGTCAGTTCGTCTGGTCGAGCAACAACAGAACTGAATATCAGTCGTGCGTCTGTGATAAAAGCCGAGCTGATGGCGGCGGTTGAGCGCTTAGGAGAGCAGTTGCCTGCCAACACCCTCGATCAACTAATTGACGAGTTGGGCGGACCGGAACACGTGGCTGAAGTAAACTTCTCTGGTTCCTTCTTGTCTATGGTGTGGCATATCGGTTTTAATGCTTCAGATGACCGGCAGAAAAGGACGTGTTGTTATGCGCGAAGATGGTGAGATCGAGTATGAACTGAGGCACGAGGGCGACGTACCTCTTGAACTGCTGAATATCACTGAAAAAGAACGGTTTATGAACGGAACCAAGGTACGTGAACGATATTTTTGTCTCGGTGCGAAGTTGAACGAAAATCGGTCTGTTCTGCCGGCGAGACAAGTACTGACCGCTAGCTGGCTGTATGTAAGGAGATACTGTATGTAAGGAGATGCTGCTACAATCTACATAAAGTAGTCTACTTGGTCGTTTCAGCACATTGCCATCATTTCGGAAGCAGCTAGTTCTGGCATTTCCTTGCAGTCAGACCGAAGGGCGCTGAACCAACGGCGACGCGTTCATATCACCTTGGAGCTGCCCTGGTCTGCCGACAAGGCTATTCAACAGTTTGGTAATGTATTGATGATAGTATCCGTAGTGACGGCGGATAAAATGGTAGCGCAAGACAGGCTCAAACGGTGACTATTATGTTTAAGGAAATTTTGTTCTATAAATCGTTGCCGTTTGAAGATTTCGTCCAAAACTAAAAACCGTGAATGAGCAACAAGATTTGACGGTGTTTGTGATTCCTCGTACCAGTCTTCTTGGTAGCAGTTGGGCAGGGCAGCGCTGTCTGACTGAGTGACAAACAATTGTTTCTGTTGCAGGCAGAACGCACCGATCCAACCAAGTCAGTGCGCCGGAGTACGTCTTTCTGATCTCCGAGTTGGCCGGTGAAAAGCGATTCGCCTCTGTGGTGGCCAAGCGATTGGAGTCGCTGGGAGCGTTGACTCACGGCGATCGACGTGCCACGGAAACTCGCGACCTGTCTCAGTTCAATCTGGACACCAAATTCGGCCGATCGGCGCTGGAAATGGTCTACCGCACCATAATGGGCATTCAGATTCCTTTGGTACCTCCGCCCACCGACTACAAACCTGGCAATTTCATCTCGGGTTCGACCACCTTTCTGCCGGTGTCCACATCGATTGTGTGTAATAACTGGTGCTTTTCTTAGACATGCGTCAGTATCTGGAGGGTGTCGGTTTATTGGTGGCGGACCCTAAAGGTGGACTGTCGATGGAGAAAGAAGCAGGAACGATCGCCAAATTTCTGAACCGCATTCTCGGATTGCCGGTGCACGCTCAAAATGCCCTCTTTCAATACTTCTCGGACACAGTCAAAGAACTAGTGGCGCAAGCTAAGCGCGATGGGCAGTACGACATGGGCATTCTAGGTATTAACAGCCAGCTACTTAACGCCATACCGAACTGATGCCATAATTAGGCTAGGTACCCTCACGTTTGGGCCATAGGGGTGGTACCACATACAGATTGTATGACAATAACTGTAGCAGCACACTGTCAAATAGCATACAAGAGAAAAGTGCAGAACCGTTGCTCCTCCTCAAGTTACTGTTACTTATTGGTAACGGATTTTAGATCTGGGTATGGGCGGAGATCACGTGAAGAAGCTGGAAACGCGAGTGTTCCTGGGACGCGTGCATGAAGGCTGCTATCGAACCGAAATGCACAAGATCGGCGTCGAACGTGGGATGTCGTGGGAAGAAGCGATGGCTATTTACATGCAGCACAGAGACCCTGACGACGGTTTCTACGCCTCAACAGTGAGTCAACAGGCCAGCAGCTGAAACTGACCTCGTTGGTGTGGTGTTTAGTTTGCCTGCGGGGGAAAACGCACTGCAGCTCTGCTGTTTGCCATGGGAAAGAAACGGTTGGAAACGAGCGAGCGGTTGTACTGCGTTTGCCGCCCTAACACCGGCAAGAATGCACGACTGGAAACGTTTGGTGATCTACGCAAACGCTTCAAGCGAATCTTACCCGACGATGCCGAAATGCTGTGGCAGGTAGGTAGCACAACAACAGTATTGCCTTCCAACAGTGCATCACACTTTTTGAGTAAATCCCTCGCAAAAGTAAGCTTGAGAAAGTGTTACAAGATGGATTGATTTTCAGGATCAGTTCGAAGCGAGTGCTCAAATGTGCCAGCATACGTACTTGTTCGGTCGCTGTCGCAACGAAACTTCGGGAATTTACTGCGAAATTGGCAGGCGCACGAGAACCTACTTCGTTCTGTCTGGTTCGGTGCTGTCTGTTTGGCCTGTTGTATGTTTTTATTCTACTGATTTCTTGATAAATCATTATGGGGCCGACCCGCAGCTGGCCATTTACACGTGCTGGGGTTTCCGGCGATTGATAAGTCGCAGTCGCCAAAACTACGGTTTGATCGGTTTTCTTCTTTGAGGACATTTTTTACATCAGTATTCAAATTGAGCGCTTTTTACGTATGTACTTTTTCTACTGAAAGTGTTGTCACAAATCGCTGCTGTGTTACTTAAATGATTTTGATTCCTACCCTTTTTATTCCTTTTTCCCTAGAGATGTTTCCAGCTCCAGGTATTAGGTCTAAAATAATAAAAATTTTGCATTGATACACTAAAGACTGAAATACGTTCTTTGGCCCAGTTGAGCAAGTATTGTGTTGTTTGATATCGGGTTTTTTCTGATAATGTTCGCTTTCTACTTTTTGCAAACAGTACTCGTCCACAGGTACATACACTACATATAGGTCGAAAAGTTTTGTAGATTCATAAGATTTGAAGAAGTTGCGACCTGGCGGTTTTTTGCGAATAACTCCTTATGGAAGCGTCCGAGCGCTCTTTGCCTCATAGCCAAGTTGCAGAGGGGCCCGAGCTCGGTCCTCTAGTACGTATAATCTAGTCTGCTCAACATTATCTGGTAATGCTAATTTGTGCTACGAAAAAATCAGCTTTTTAGGTAGTTGGGCATACATGTAACAGGGGGGTCTGGGGGTCTGCCCCTCCCCCGACTTAGGCCAGACCCCCCCCCAGATGGGGACCCCCCCCCCCCGAGACGATTTCACCGACCCCCCCTCCGATTTTTCTGGCAAGTAAATTTTCGAGCAAATTTTTGCAATTTTTTACACTTCCACACACAAAAATTGCCAAAATCGCCTGCAAAACAGCACTTTTTAGCTGTATTTCAGCCCAAATTAGCGATTTTTGGCAATTTTTAGCCAAAAAATTGCGATTTTTCTCGATTTTTGAACGTTTTTTTAGTGCCCACCCACCCCCCCTCCCCCAAAATTTTGGCTCAGACCCCCCCCCGGCCGGCGCCAGACCCCCCCCACCCCCTCCCCCATCGGCGGATGACCTGTTACATGTATGTAGTTGGGCTGAGTGCAATTTTTCAGTGAATCTTTATCTAGAGACCATGGGGATATCAAACATGTGTTTACGTTGACTGTTGGTCCAATGGTTCCAAAGTTACAGAGCCTTAACTTTGATCGAAAATGATAAAAAGATTTCTGGGGGATTGAAATAACTCGGGACCTTATCTACCGATTTGGCTGAAATTCACATATATGGTGTAAAATTTAGTTTTACATCGATTGAGATACACAAGAACCCTGAAAAATTGACCTTGATACCGTGATCCCGGTTTTTCCAAGATCAGGTCATTTGATTTTTTCTGATAGTATGTGGTAGTTTTAGCCACCACTGTGGTTTATAGTATTCTGAATCGATTTCAAGCCCTTCTGAAGCCCATTCGGGTGCTGTAGTATGTGGTTCTGGCACGAAAATAACTTTGTGTCAATTTACGTTGTTCTTGTGGAAAAGAAATGCCGGAATAGAATGGGCACCAAGGGCTTTCATGGCCGGGGAATCCATTGCTGACAAAACTATAATCACTGTATTTTGAATGCCTGACACGAAAATTGTTATTTTGCGTTTATGTGTTCCTTATGTAAAAAACTCTATAGAGTGGGCAATAAAGGTTTTCAGGGGTGGAGAATCTATTTCGGCCATACCCATTATCTCTGGGTTACTGTATTTTCAGGTCCTGACAAGAAAATAGTTATTTTTTGCGGTTTATTGTTCCTGTTGCAGGGGAAAGCTGAATAAAGTAGGTAATCAAACTTATGCGTTTGTACATTCGTTCCAAGACCACGCTATACAGTAATCCAGTATCATTCGCTATGACCTGAATGAATTCGTTAACGCCGAAATCCTTTAGTGATCTCTGTAACTTTTGGAACCATTGGACCTATAGTCAACACAAATTTTTGGAATCCCCATGGTCTCTAGATTATCATTCGCTGAAAAAATGGCATTCAACCCAACTACCCAAAAATCTGATTTTTTAGTTGGGCACTTTTGCATTACCAGATAATGTTGCGCAGATTAGGTTACACAATAGTACCGAGCTCGGGCCCCTCTACATCTTCGGTTATGAGGCAAAAAGCGTTCCGACGCCCATATTGAGTTATTCGCAAAGAACCCCAGGTTGCACTTTTTTGAGATAACTTTAGTGAATCCTGAAGCGCTTGTTAGCGCGGTTGACCAAGGTGGCTTGCGGTGGGGCAGCGGCATTACTGTATAAGCTGTGTGTGCAGTTGGTTTTACTTTTCTGTTGCAGGTCGAAACCGTCTTACAATCAACGCCGTCGCGCAGACAGGCAAAGATGCAAGTGATTCGAGTACGCACGGACCAAGCCCAAAAAATCGTAGGCATAATGATACCTCCGTTCTTTGTGAGAAAGTTGATTGAATGTCTGGAAGATCGAAGTGGCCGCAGTTATTTGGAGAGCTTAGCTACCGTTAACTAAACTGACTAGAAACTTGTGACACCTCGCGGTTTCCATTGTCATTATTGTCTTTCCGTTCTTCTTTATGTTCACTGGTCTCCGTTCGTTCTTAAGCATCTGTTCGTATAAATGCTGTAGATGTGCGGCTCTTCCTTCTTATTGCGTACGTTGTCGTTTTCGCGACGATTGTGCTGTCTGGCGTTCTGTCGCGTCACAGTCGCAATTATTGCGTCAAATAATAAACCGGTTACCGTAATCGAGTTAATAATTTACGGTATAGGCAAGTGGTGTGAACAGCGTTGCGACCCATTTTTTTTGTTTTGCCATCTTTTGTGTCTCATCTCACTATATTGGCGGGCCAGCTCTCTAAGCGAGGAAACCGTAAGCATCCAGTCGAAGTGTCAAATTGCTATCTTCTCATTCGAAGAGTTTTCAAAAAGTTGTTTACCTTAATTTCCGCTGAATAACCGAAAAAGATGGCTCACAGACAAAACGGAATTAAGCCCGCGGTACGTTATCTCTTCAGGTTAGGCGTAAAAGGGGTACTTTTTCTGTTTCTAAAACAAATAGGCCCATAGGAGCGTACCCTAAGGATGCGTCCCGTCCCCCTAGGGGTATTTTTAGATTTGGAAAATGGGCCGTCCGGAGCAGACATGGGCTAGCATTTCGGCTGAGGGGGTGGTAAATAAATATTCAAAACAAATCCTGAGAGCGGCTGATGGAGGTTGAGGGGACAGTAATCCAAAAAGTAAGTTAGGGATCAGGTGTAGCTGGTGGTAATCGGGAACCGATCTCAAACAGATTCTTTTTTGGCAAAATTCCAAAACATTCAAAATCGTCCAAAATGGTCATGTCGTTCGCCTGACGAGTCTAAGATCACAGCATCAACGTAGGGAAGGCCCCGGGTGACTGTTTTGCCCATGCATGGGCCGGGGGTATACCCCTCCCCTCGCTGGCCAATACCACCCCTTCGGTCGTCCATAACCCGCTCGCCTCCCCCCTCCCGGAGGGAGAAAATTTCGCTTATTTAAGGCAAAATAGGCGTTTTTTAGACTTTTTTGGGGACCCTCCCCCCCCCCCCCCCCGAGGTCTCCATACCCCCTCCGGATTTTTCCGGCCCATGTATGGTTTTCCCAAATATAAAAGTACACCTAGAGACGCATCAGCATAGGTACGCTCCGAACGGCCTGTTTTCCAAATATAAAAATACCCCTAGAGACGCATCAGTACAGGGACGCTGCTGAGAGCCTTTTATCTGAAAAATTGCCGTTTTTGCGATTTTTGAGCGTTTTTAGTGCCCATACACCTTCTTACAATTTGGGCTTAGACACCCCGCTGTCGTTGCCAGACTCCCAACCCAATTCCCCTTCGGCGGATCACCTGTTTCATGTATGGTCGAAGGTTTTCAGGGCGGGGCAGGTGGATCGTCGGACAACGAGAAAGGTCGAAAGCTGTTCATCGGCGGCCTGACGTACAGTACGACTGATGACGTGCTCAGAGAATTCTACTCCCAGTATGGAGAACTCACCGATTGTATTGTCATGCGCGATTCAGCTACTAAACGTTCCAGAGGTACTTTCCTCCATATTTTCTGTTTTATTTTCAGCTGATAACAGAATTTTTCGACCGAAAATCTAAGACGGTTGGGTCGGCCTATAGTAAAGAAATAGGAACATGCCTCATACTTACTACAGTCTAGATTTTATCACCGTTTATACCCGTGCCTTGCAATTCTGGTATCACGATACCACTCCCTTCAGATTCCATAGCATTATGCTACCGACATCCAATGACCATGGGTAGGGGTAACCACCATAGTGGCTGTAGGTACCATAGGGCGTAAAGATTTGGCCGCTTTTCCTATCTTTGCGCGCGCGGAACTGTAAACAACCATTCATACGTAGCGGAGCGGGTATATTCGCTTGTTACTTACTATTTGTTGGTAGATGCTGTTATTGGATTGGTTTCAGGCTTTGGTTTCGTTACTTTTGCCGAGATACCGATGGTAGATGCTGCTATGTCCGCTCGACCGCACATAATCGACGGCAAAACAGTCGACCCGAAACGAGCCATTCCGAGAGATGTAAGGAAAATCAGTTTATTATTATTATTATTATTATTATTATTATGCTTGCACTTCACAACTGAAAGGTTTCTATGTTCCGGCCTTCTATCTGTTCAGTCATTATTAGTGATGCAACCGGGAGCGGAATACCGGGATTCGGGAAAACCGGGATTACCGGGAAATGAGAATACCGGGAAATACCAGGATTACCGGCAATATCGGGAAATCGATCAAAACGCATGCAGCATGATAAAACATAATTGTTTTCAACATCCGGTTTAGCTATTGATACCATTTCTAGTCGGTTTTCTCAAGGAATTTCTCTCATAACGGGCTAAACTACAGTACACGGTGAGCTCAGATTTATGTTGAATGGGTCAGTGGGTCGGTTTGGCAGGCACCAGGCAGCTCGATGTCGATTGGACCAAAAGAGTTGTGTAAGAATAACCAATCAATGAGCGGCTTTGCTCAATTGAAGGCCTTTATAAAGTTATAAGCTTTAGAACATAAAGTTTACGGCCTAAACCAATATAAAAATATTTGGAACAAAAGGAAAAGCTGCAAAACATGGCTGTTCGCTCAAATTGAGCAAGTAGCGGTCATTTGAAAACTAATTCAAAGTTTTGCGTGCTGCTGGTAGTGGCAAAAGAAAGTTGGGTATACAGTAGATGTCACTGAAATTCATTTTATCTGCAAAAAACTGTCAATACTGCTAAAAAATATATTTGCCGGTATTACAGAATGTGTGAACCGGGATTGGAAACCGGGAGTGAAAATACCGGGAATTCCCGGTTCTTCGGGAAATACCGGGATCCCGGTTGCATCACTAGTCATTATTGTTTTGTGTGTCACAAAAATGGTCTTGGGCTTGGGACAAGTGGCATGTGCTACATGTTCTTGTTATCGAGGTCAAGCAAGCATAGTTGCAGATGTCACAACGTTCCGAAACGAACATGACAGTGAAAAAGTTATACGTGAGCGGCGTTCGAGATACTCACACCGAGGAGCAGTTCAAAGACTACTTCAGTAGCTACGGCGAAGTCGAATCCGTGGAGATAATCTCTGACAAGGGAACCGGCAAACGGAGGGGTTTCGCTTTCGTTACATTCGATGACTATGACTCCGTCGACAAATGTGTCTGTGAGTTCTTTTCTCCTTTACGTTTGAACGGAGGTCTGTATGTTCCCCATAATAGGCGTAGCTACCCAAGCCAATTTTTTCAGGAGCGGGGATGTAGTATTTTGTCCTCTTCGCTCACTGTATGAAGTAATTGCCAATTTTTTTACTTTTATGGCCTCTTTTTTAGCACTTGCAGCATGTTTTGCTCGAAGTGCAATTTTTTTCCTACTGGGGTTTTCTTTGTAAACATAACATAAACTTAGTTAAGAAAGCTTCATTACTGTACTTGCTGCTTACTTCCAACTCAGGGTTCTTGCGGGACCTGGAAAGCCAAGGAGTCATGGAAAAGTCAGGGAATTTGGTGTCTGGCAAGTAAAAATAGTAGTAGAAACATCTCACCGCCAAATGATCTTGCTAGAACTTTACACATGGCCCGGGGTCTGGTGGTGACCCACCCCCAACTTGAGCTCGACCTTCCCCAAACGAGCCCACCCACCCACCCCCCTGAATCCGATTTTGTTCCTGACCCCACCCACCAACTTGGTCGAGCCCGCCAAATCGGTAGGCTCAGCTCAAATTTTCAGATTTTGACTACCCCCCAACCCATTTTTCCGCGCATGCATGCACACCTTCCTTTAGAAAATCGGTCTTCTGACTTTCTACTACTAAGTCGGAAATTTACCCTCAGAGTACCTTTTAAATGCGCTTTACAAAACAGATTTTTTCAAGATATTCTTATTAGTTAGGGTTTCCTCGCGCTGGTTGTTCAGTGCTATGCAAAAGCCGCACAAACTCTGCAACTGTTATTGCGCTTTGTGACGATTTAAGTTGACCTGTTACTTGCTGACAAATTTGTCGGTAATCTCCGATCGGTCTTTCTTGCAGTGGAGCGCTCTCATTATATCGACGGAATGCGCTGCGACGTGAAGAAAGCGCTGGGAAAAGAGGAGATGCGCAAATCTCAGCAGAAAGACAGGGAACGACAAGAACGGGATCAGCGTTCGAGAGGAACTGGACGGATGCGTACGTGTGCTGGTCTTTAAGATTGCTCTCTTACAGAAACTTTAATTCAGCCGGCGGAGGGGGTCCGTGGGGTGCAGGCAGCGGTTATTACAACGACACAGACGGTTGGAGTCAGGGCGGTGGTGGCGGCTGGAACCAGTCCGGAGGCTGGAGTCAAGGTTGGGACCAGCAGCAAGGTTACGGCGCTCAGGGATATGGCGGCGGATACCAGGGCGGTTACGACCAGACAGGTAGCATAGCACTCTCTTCTTATTGCTTGTCTGCCAAAGAAAACGTCGCCTTTAGGAGCCGCTGGTTGGGGTCAACAACAGAGTGGCTGGAACGCCGGAAGTCAGCGACAAGGCAGTTGGGGGCCTCCCAATAGCTGGGCTCAACAACAACCGCAGAATACCTGGCAGAATCAAGGTCAGTTTCTTCGTCTCGTGTGCGTCACTGTCAGTCATTAACTCTGGTTTGCTGTTGGGGCTGGATAACAGCTCTCAGTACTCAGTAGAAAGCCTACAACAGTTATTGTGCTATAATGCGAGAATCTAAAGAATGTGCGCGATATAGGTTTCAATGCGGTCAATTCTGCTGTTTACTTGCTGCGTTTGCTTGCCAAAGTGCACGGTGTGGCGAGATTGTCAGCTGTTGTAGTGCATTCTTTGTAGGAGGCGCAGGCATGTGGGGCGGTCAGCAGTCGATGATGGGTCAGAGCCGTGGCTACTAATCAGTGAATGAATAAGGTGAGTGTGGCTGTGCGTTGGCGCATTGCTGAGAGACGTACGTAAGTAGTGTAGTGGTTTCAGGGTTAAGTGCAGTTGTTTTTAGGCGCTTGTTAGGCAGAGTTTGAGCTGTGCAGTTGTCTCATGGGCGTCAGGTCTGTACATACCTAAGAGCGGGAGAAACAGTTATTGGTCATTTAACTTTCGTGTCACCCAATGTTCGTGTGTTCGTTGTTTATCTCCTAAACAGTGATATGAGTTGTGTTTGTTGGCCGGACCGCCGACCTGAGTTCTCTGAGTGTAAGGCACTCCTGAGTTGGCAACTTCATTCGATTATCTGCTTATGTACGAGAGAATAAAGTTAGTTTGCCGCACCTGTTGGCTGCTAAGTTTGCCCGACCCAACCAATTACGGCTCTAAGGAAAACCCTACCTTCAAGTTAAGGCTTAATAGGTGAGTAATCTGTTTGCATGAACTGTAGAGGGATTGGTAAGGCACTCTGTAGTTTTTCGTGCTGTACCATTTTTGGAAATACGTTTCTTTCCTAAAATGGCCTTTTTCTTCCGTGTTACGTCTGTTAATAGTTTATTAACGCTCTGAATTTCAGGTCTCTTTACTACGGGTACCATGATCTTCCACCGCTGTGCTTTCATCTGAATCTCCCACTTACGTGATAGTGCATTTTCAACAGATATTCTATTTGTCTCAGCTGTTATTGTGATGGCGAGTAAAGCTTCCTCAACAAGCTTGCATCTACTGCGTTCGTTTTCGTTTCCTACGATTCTCTACTTGTCTACCCCTGCGGCATCTGTGTTTATTAGTCCTCAGTAGAATTGTAAGATGTGGTGTATAAGAGGAGAAGCTGCGTTTCCCGATGTAGAGTCGGTGCAGGCTCGGCGGAGGTTCGTGCGTGTGGTTGAAATCTGGTGGAAGCAACCTCACGCATGCAATCGTTGGGTAGCCGGTTGCTCTGACGTGAGCAGCCACTCGTCTGTGCAGGCTGTTCTGACTGCTTTGGGTCGGTGGCAACCCTACCGCAATTTCGATAAATGCAAGGTTCGCCATTTGATCCCCAAGAGAGGCGACCTCTTCTCAACTCTGTGTTACGAAGTACTGTTGCTTGGTACGTTAGATTTTGATTTTTTGACCTCCTTATTCGCGACATTCGAATTAGCTGAATTTATTTACCTGATGAAAGATTGCATACATGTGCAACGTCCGTAGCTCAGAGGGGGACAGCTAGGTCTCTATGCCATACATGTAACAGCTCCGGGCCGGCCATGGGGTAGGGGGTTTCGCTGCCATTTAGCTGCCATTTTAAGCTGCCAAATAGCGTTTTAGTGCTAAAAGCAAGCAAAAAATGACAAGAAGGGCTTCCAAAAGCACCGATTTCTCTTAATATCAGCAGTGGAAACGCCAAATTCGGTTCCCAAAGGCTTTTCACGCGAATTTTAGGCTAAAAATTAGTGATTTTGATTTGTGAGCCAGTTTGTTAGTACTGGGAGCCACTACTAGTAGTTGTATTTTTCGGTCGGTGTGAGGGTGTTTGGCATTTTCAGCTAGGGGGTAACCCCCAAACCCTAGCTAGTTAAAGTTGAGTTTCTGACAAAAACCGCCCAAAAAACCGGACTTCCAACCAAAAATTTTGTCAAAAAATCGAAATTTTCAGCGAAAATTTCCAAAAATTTGTGTTTGGTGCTTGGTTGCTTGAAGGAAGGGTGCGTAGTTGCCTAAATTGATTTCTATGGCTTAAACACGCATTCGGAGGCTTTTTAGCAGCGTTAGGTAAATTATTTTTGTCCCCCCGGGCACCCCCATGCACATGTATGAAAGAATGTGACTGTTTAGTGTGAGTGTTTAGATTGTTAACTTTTACCCGTTTCACTACCTACGGAACATTCTCTGTTCAATCATACATGGCCCGGAAAAATCTGGAAGAGGGGTGGGCAAACCCCCCCGGCCCATGTATGGGTCGGGAGGTCGTCTCGGTGGGCGAAAAAAACCCAAAAATCGCCAATTTTGCCTTGAAACAGCGTAAATTTTCCCTTCGGGGTGAGGGGGTTTTTGGCGACCGAGGGTGGAGGATTGGTCAGCGAGGGGTTTGGTTCTGTCATTGTAACTGTCAATCCGGTGCAATTTACTTACGTACGAATATCGAAAAGTAGAACTTATGGTGTTTGGCGCGTTGATTTCAACTGTGCAGTGTTATGTCGGTTGGTTTTGCCTTCTTTTAGATCTTGAACTTTGTCGGGCCGAGTTCTTCCCGGTTGCTCTAGACGAGAGGAAGTTACCACATTGCAGCTGTTCGTATTCGATTGAGCTCGTACTAGAAGAAACGGACCCAAAGTGAGACAGACTCATCACAGTGGTCTTGCACTGCATGTACGTATGAGTGCATGTGTGTAAAGGCAACGTAGGAAGGACCTAGCTGTGCACTGTAGTTCATACGCGCACCACGTAAATCCGCGCAGGTCGATCAAAGCGAAAGTTAAATAGTTTTGCGGTTTTGTTGGTTTTAATTTGCGGAACAGAATTTTTGACCGCCCCTCTGCCTGCCTCCCTTCTTTCTCAAAGCTAAGACTAACTCTGAGCTTAAAATTTTCGATTAATACGGTTTGAACGACTGGTACATAATTGTGCGATGCGGCGTGTTCGAAGTACGGTAGTGACAGTCAATAACACATAATAAAGAAGCGAGAAAGCTTAACTGGGCGGCCGGCTGACCAATATTTCCGGGACCCATTCCAAAACAAGCATGCGCTTTATTGAAATGGCTGCTGATTTCTGCTATACATAGTTTTTCAAGTTCTGTAAGGTGATAATGTGCTCAATGTATGTTTTGACCCGTCACTTGACTTCTACTTTGTCTCACAAGCGTACATAGGCCGGAAAAAATGGGTTTTTATAGTTCAAATACGAGAATTTAGGTGTGTGCGTACTGATTTGGGGCTCGCGGTCATTTTTTCCGGTGGGTGGATGGGGTCTTGGGTGCGTCAAGCCCCCCAGAGTCAGACCCCGTGGCCCATGTATGTTCACAACTGATCTTTGAAAGCAATTTTCAACTAAAAAAACCAAATTCTAGAAAGGTTTGAGCATTTTTTCTAAGAGTCTCAGAATTGTTAGAGGCAAGGAGTTTGATTAAGGCCATTAATTCAAAATGGACGCCAGAAATGCTACATACTGAAGAGAAAATTGCGGGACTGTATCAAATAAATTTCACTATGTAGTAGGAATAGGACGTCCGCTTTGCATATATAGATTTTTCATTATGATGCTGTTGGCAGATTGCGGTTGCTGGTTGGAAACGATGAAGAAGTCAATTCCTCCCAGTGGATCGAGAGGGCGGTCTTTCCAAAGCTTGTCAAATGGTTCAAGCATCTGAGTGATTCTTGCGAAGACGCTGTTTCAAACTCGCTGCAGTTGGTTGATTTGGATGCCTACACGAAGACGTACCAGAGATTAAAGGATACATACGGGAAACGTTTAGTCCAAGTATACTGTAGCAATTTGCAGCGTTAGACCAATAAAGGAAACGAACGTTTGCTTTCAGAATTGGACCGAAAGAACAGATCCTCAGAAATTCGTCTATGAAGACATTGCCATTGCGGCTTACTTGATGCAGTTGTGGTCCCCCGGTAGACCTCGTGCCTTCATCGATGTTGGCTGTGGAAATGGATTGCTGGTGCATATTCTCAACTCAGAACACGTAACTTCTCTTGTCCTATTTGACCGGTTTCTTCCGATTATGACGCCTGCAATACTACGTGTGCATAGTGGTCCCAGTCCAGGCGGTCAGGGAGAACAAAAACAGAAATCTTCTGAATGTCACCAGAAGCTGTCTGAAACCTTCCCGAAGCAGCACTAGCCTGAATACCTCATTTTTGGCAAAAACCACCTTTCTTTCAGCCAACTACGCGTTGGAGTCACACTTTTATGAAAAAGTTTGAAATTTTCGACTTTATTATCGTTAAAAATCCGTTTTGAACCGTTTTTTTAGGAAATTTATTTTTATTTTCTAAAAAGAAACATGTCCAATTTGTTCCTCGGAACCTGACTATCCCTCACGGACCCGCCGGCCATGTGGATTATGTGACGAATGCATTAATCCATTTCTAGTATGATGGTTTTGGCTTTGACCTCCGACGCCGAACAATTTGGAATAGTTTTGGATCTGCAACCGACCTCAGAGTGAGTGTGGTTCGGCCTTTTGTAAATCTTTTTTTGTTAATGTATTCGCACCTAACCTATCTATGGTTCTCAGTCGCACTTCTTCTGATGCATACTATGTGTAGTTAGTGCGTACTGCGTCAGTGATACGTCGATCCGAAGGAACGGTAGAGAAGAAAAAATTCAAATCTATGAGACATTGGCAGACGCTGTGTGGGTGTACTTTCCTAAATTTTGACCCCTTAAACCTTTTGAAACCGCCATAGTCAGTACGCCAATATTTTCGAAGTTGAGCCATTATGACTGGGCGTTCATGTACAGTATTTACAGAGTGGCCCATTTATCTATTCTAGGTTTCGCCTTGCTGTAACTTTTGTATTCGTCAATCAATTCGCATAAATTTTAACACAGCACGCACACAACTTGACAATTTTTGCCCTAAAAATTTTGGCCAAGTCTCTCACTTCGATCACTAGTTATGAAATTATAATTGTCCGTCGTCAAAATTGACGGTGGAGAGATAGAAGTACATAACTAATGGTCAAAATTTTCCTGGAAAATTTCGATTTTTTGCAATGTTTCTATTAGAAAAGTGGTTTTTGGCAATTTTTGCATTTGTAACAGGGGGGTCCGGTTGTCTGCCCCCACCCGACTTAGGCCAGACTAATGGTCATACATGTAACAGGGGGGTCCGGTTGTCTGCCCCCACCCGACTTAGGCCAGACCCCACTCCCCCCGAGATGATTTTTCCGACCCCGTCCGATTTTCTGGCAAGTAGTTTTTTGAGCAAATGCCAAATTCGCCAGTAAAACAGCTCTTTTTAGCTGTATTTGGGCCGAAATTAGCGATTTTTTACGATTTTTAGCCGAAAAATTGGGATTTTTTCGATTTTTGAGCGTTTTTTAGTGCCCAACCCCCTCCCAAAATTTGGGTTCAGACCCCCACGGCCGACGCCAGACCTCCATCCCCCTCCCCCTTCGGCGGTGACCTGTTACATGTATGCTATTGGTTCAAGTGACAAACTTGGCTTGAGAATAAAAATGCTGATATTGTGTAAATGTTGTGTTAAAATTTGAGCGAAATTGATTGAACGCAAGTTTGAGCAAGCTGAAACCCGGCGTAGATAAATGAAATGGCCACCCTGTATTAAGCATTACTACTGTATTTAGGAGGTAGCTATTGATCCGTCCAAGCACTTGACGGACCAAGTCGATGTAGGTGCAGCTGAATGGTTGGTTGGCAATCATACTGACGAGTTGACACCATGGATACCTGTTATGGCAGCCAGGTAGAGTTTGAACTAAAGTGCTGTTTGATGCCTCTGCTTTAGATTGAACTGTTCTTTCTTCGTAATCCCGTGCTGTGCTCATGATTTCTATGGCAAGTTTGCGTCCAGAGAACAAGGAGTCAGCAAATATGGATCTTACCTCAGCTACATTGTGCACCTGTCAGAGCAGTTGGGTTTCGTTGTGCAGAAAGATAGACTAAAGATTCCGTCGACGAAAAGGGTTACTTTGTTTATTGATAACACAGGAGCTTACCGTAATACTTAAGGTTTGTTTTGCGGCTCGTTTGGTCAAGCAATGGGATGGCTCACAGTTAGAGAAAAAGATAGCGGAGTTAGTCGAGTGTTCCGCTGGAAAAACCACGGAGTTTAGGGTCAGGCCGGCTGTGGAGCCGATGCGAAATTGCACTCATTTGCCTCGTGCCTTTCAAGAAAGTTTAGCATACAAAATATTCGATCGACTGTTGCAACAGGAAAACAGAATAACTATTGGCCTAGACAACGGCACCTCGTTGGACTGGAACAAAGGCGGTTCAATGAGTTTGAGTCAGGCTATTCAGTTACTGTCGGCAGCTGAAAAAGAACGGTTGAAAGAGCAGTGCGGCGGGTTGCAGACCTTCCTTAGAAACCAGCACCAGGCGTTCTGCGTCAGCAAAGGAGTGGTTACTGTTCGACACCCTGCTGAATTGAAGACCAAAACGGATAAGACTCGCAAGACACGTCTTTGTTGGTTTCAACGATTTCACCCGGATGGCTGCCCGTTATCTGAAGACTGCTCTTACACCCATGCAGCCAAATATCGGTGACTGTGTTTGGTCAAGATGTTTTAGCGTTGTTTGTTTACTTTGAATACCAAATCACTTATGTACGTACTGTAAATGCTACACAAAAACCTGCTGATGCTTAATGGAAGGTGGGCGATTTACCGATTCAGTATTTAACTGCTGATAATCAGATTTCTTTAATAACAGCTTTAACCAACTCCGCCGCGGTGTCGGCAGCTTTTTTGCCGGCTTCTAATACTTCTGCATGTGTTGTTTCTACAGACGACTCTGCATCTTCTGTACAGCTGAAAGCAGACTTAGGGGTCGCAGTGGTTGTAGTGTTGTTTTGCTAACTTACATGTTAGAGATTAGGGAAAGACCAAGCACCTTTATGTTGTATTGGCGAGCCATCACTACTTCGTGACACGTACTCATGCCTAGAAGGTTGCATGTAATCTACGTTTCGTACGGACCTTTGCAGTTTACCCAGACAGTCGGCTCCCATCACTTTGTACATGTGAATCTCTGCAGCAGTTTCGAAGTGAGGACCCCCAGTCATTCCGTAGATTCCCTCCTGTAGAGCTATGTTCTGTTGAGCCGCTACTCTCTTGGCAAGGCTTCTCAGTTCTCTGTCGTACGCGTTGTGCATGGTCACAAACGATCTGTCTTCATTGGAGCCAATGAGGGGACCCAGAAAAGCAAACCCGGAGATGAATAGGTGATCTTTTATGAGCATCAAGTCGCCCTGCCGAAACGTACGGTTGCAGCCACCTGCTGCATTGGTTAAAATCAAGAGTTTGATTCCGAGTTCTGCCATCACTTGTACGGGCATGGCGCACTGAAAGGTTGCAGCTGCTGTGTTTACAATTTAAGTGAGTGCCTTCTTAACTATTAATCCATACCAATGACGTGTCCTTGTATTCGTACGGATGAAATCGACCCTGCATACATACTACCTCTTTTCCTTCGATCTGACCGAATAGAAAATTGTTTTTGTGTCCAACCACTAGAATTGATACGAATGTATTGTACTGAATATAGATTAGCAAACAGTTCCTCCCATGGAATCAGAAGTTTTTTTCGACGCTAGCAACTTGACTAAAGGCCTGCTTAAAGGGGATTGAAATGAAGTACGGTATATTCAGTACCAGCAGACGTAGGGAAGGCCGGTATTTGTTCATATGCAATGGTTTTTGGGTTGGACACCTTTTCTCCAAGGTTACTGAGGCCTGAACCGCAAATTATTCCCACGAGAGGGTCCGTGTCTAGCGCCAATTCATCCCGGATAAACTGGGCCGTCTTTTTAATCTCCAGTAGATCAGGCCTGCGAAATAGGTAATCAATTAGCAAGATTGAATGGTTGGCAAAAAAGTTCTTACGGTTGGGTGCCCATGATACTTGACTGAACTCCCGATCGTCGGTTTATGTCAATGTGTGCCGCTGTTGCTGTTAAATTTTTGTAACCCGCACTTTATTTTCGAACCTGTTTCCATTAGATAGCTCTGATTAAAAACGAGAATCTAGAACTGGATACTGCAGGCCGTTGTACGATCCTTTGGTAGTCTGAATAGAAAATGCATGGCAGAATACAATTTAGTTTGATTAAGTAGTTTTTGTCGCTCGTAACCATTGATTAAATCCCTAAATTAACTGCGTCCTGGCCGCTGTGGCACAAATAACGGCTTTTGCCAGTTTTGGTTTCAACGTGCCCGCCGGTATTGTAGACGTGAACGTCTCAAAGTCTATTGAAAACAGTGACCGAGACTTTTCTACCGTATCCGTTTGATCTAGTCAAGGGCAGCCGGTCAAGCGTTAAAGATTTATGCGAAGAGCAGGCAAAAGTGACTGAGAGTTCCATCTTACCGATCCAATTTAGAGCGATCATTACATTTGAGGTCCCGGGAGGCCTCAATCGACGACGGACGAGTGTTGCCACAGTCATTTGCGCGTTTGAGTGGCGTCTGAGCGTTGGTCAACACACTTTAGGCATGTATTATTTTATTGGGTCCATCGCGGCATTTCTCCAAATGATCTTTTTGTGAAGCGTCCAGCTGCCGCTCATCAACTTTATTGCCTTGTACGGGCCGTGCGGCGCTGTCGCCATAACACTGGCGGCGCGTTGCCCACCCACATTCATTAGCTCGGCTGACGGACTGGCCACCCAGTTGTTTGCCAGCAAGTAGCAATTTGCTGGCAGAACATGAAATTTTGCAAACCGAGCCAGTGGCTGCGCGTCTAATGCAATCAGCATCTAGATGAGAGGTGCTGCCCCAGCTTTTCCTAATTTCATCTGCGTGTCGGATTGTTGTGCACTTATTGGATTGGCACGCCAATTTTAATGTCTTGTCTGCACCGGCCCCACTCGCCATTTCTCATGCAACATTTAACATCATTAGCCTCTAAGTCAACTACTGCTTCTCACACTCCACCAACTATGACCGCCGCACTCGCGCTCGCTCTCCTGGTCTGCGTGGCTCACTTGGGTCTGTCTCTCTTAGTCTCTCTCTCTCCTTCTCACTCACACTCACATGCTTTCCAGTCTCCTGCAACTCAGATCAGTGC
Organism: Sabatieria punctata; assembly: GCA_030248155.1. NCBI lineage: Eukaryota > Metazoa > Nematoda > Chromadorea > Araeolaimida > Comesomatidae > Sabatieria > Sabatieria punctata. The sequence continues at coordinate 41,485 of JASANB010004129.1, forward strand.
TCGGGGACCAACGAGGACAAAGTGAACGTCTGTTTGCAGCCGATGCTCAACTATGCGTCCGAACTCCAAGCCAACGGACTGCAACTGCCGGTTCAGGGAACCGACATATTTGAAAAACTCTGCACGCTCTACTCCACATTTCAGGTGCCTCTCTTTATATTAGCTCCCCGTTTTGCTTTAAAGCGAAAGTCATAAAGCGGTCGATTTGTTGGTTCTGCAATCCACATTGTTTGAAAGGATAATGTAAAAAACATGGGTCTCGCTCGCTTTGTATGGCCCTAATGGCACCGTGCACTTCTTGAAGCTAATGCTTGCCACAGGCGTCATTAACTTTTATAACGACTCGATAATCAAATAGAGTCCGATGTCGTAGGGAGGGACACTGCAGCGCTCTACGTCTGACTGTTTCGTTTTTAGCGAGTGTTTCGTCAGTCCGCACTATCAATCGGCAGCAATTGACGCTTTGTCGATTAACGAAGTTTTCTTTTTTGTCGCACCGAATTGAATTTTGTTACCGGCACAATTTTCTTCTTGCTTGTTTCTCCGTCGTCTAAATGGTTTGTTATGTAGCACAAGCAGTAACATAGCCCGTATTACTAAAAAGGCATACATAATAATATGAACGTTCGTACTGTACATATAAGCGGACAATCTGGAACGGATAGTACGGCTATAATCTGGTCCGAATTTGTGTGAACGTCAAACCAGTAGACGTATGTACGTGTAGATGCGTTTGCACGCAACGTCACCACAATCTCAATGCTATCTGCGTTTTGTACAGAGCATAGAAGGACGTAGAGTACATATTGCAGAAATGTGTCAAACCACTTGGTTGCAAGAGCATTTCTACCGAAGCCATCGATGCCAGCTACGGATACATGTGCGGCGAGGGTTACGACCTGTTTCAGCAAAATGCTGATTGTTTTGCCAAGGTTAGTTAGCGAAAAACGGGTGAGCCAGTACGCAAGCCAGCCAGCTTTTGAACGGTGTTTCAAACTTCGTTAAAAATTGGATTTTTATGTTCAGCGGAATATGTTTACGGTTTCATTACTACGGCTGAATCGTAATTGGTTGTTGTTTAACAATAAGAACTTGCGTAAACATTTACTGATCTGATTATGTCATCAAATGTACCGTCCATCATTCCGTAAAAACTTGTAAATTTCGACATAATCGGATCACTTCTTTGGCTTGTTTGAGGTGGAGAGCCAGAACGACTACTTGAAATGCAAAAACACCGCCACCAACGACATAAACGGTCTCAAATGGCAGGCGTCCGATCTCAGTCCATACTTCCAAGGTCTGTGCACTGTTATGTCGACATATCTCCGATGCAGTCATCCCATAATTAACAGTCATTGCGGCAGAACAGCTTGGGAACTCGTCAGAAGGGTAGGTTCGCTGTTCTCTTCGTCTTACTTAGAAGTAAGCTACGGCTACGTTCAGGTAACTGAAGATAGTCTAAAAGTGACGATGCCTAGCTGCGATCTTCGTCCAGCCTTGGCCTGATGATGCATTTACAATGTTCTTTACGGTATATTAGATTCGATATTACAATATTGATCTCATTCAGTTGATTCTGCCCTTTCGTACTTTTAAAACTGTCTCAAGTACGTTTTCTCTGATTTTGTGACTTCCGTATTTTCCGTCATTCAGTGCCACGCCGTATATTGAAAGTTCTTTTTCCAATTTATCAATTCTTAAAAACGACCGACTTTCCGCAAAACCAGTTCCACTGAATGAGGAAGTTTTGTGCATATGTACAGTGTACGTACGTGGGTGTCGGTCAGAACATGGTTTAAGTGCCATGAACACTGTAGTGTTGGCGTACAGTTCCTCAGCCAGAAGTTTTGTTTTGTATTTGCTCCAGCTGAGCATTCAGCCCAGATATACGTGTTGTAGGTACGTAGGTAATATCAGTCAACAAAGACAGAGAATCCAGCAATGGGCACAATAATGTAATGCAGTAGCTCAATGATAAGACACATAACAAAGACAGTCACGTAAACCACGTAGTCTGCTGTATTGTCTTCGTTGTGCATACGAAACAGGAGTTCTGGGTAAGAAGCCACAATCTGTTCCATTATGACTATGATCGAAGGTACACTCAGCACTACCAGAGACAAACTGAGCGCCCGCCATCGAAGTAACGAAGCCCCGACGGCGGCCAAAGCCCAACACCACACGTAGAGACCGATTACCACAGGACTCACAGTGAGCTCTCGTTTCAGTTCCACTATTCTGGACGGCTCCGAATTGCTCTTAATGCCCACCGCCTTCTCTAGACCGATAGCCGTCGCCACCAGCATGCCCGAGCACACGATCAGCAGCAGAAAACTGAAAATGACGTAGAGCTTGTTGGGGCGCTGTTTGAATTTGCCGCGCTTTGGACCTAGACCGAAGACTGCTTGCAGAATTGTGGCGGCAAGTGCAAAGACCAGTGAAAAGGACAGCAACACCAAAATTGCAATAAAGGTCGGTTTGTATTTGTTTGCGTCGGACACCTCCACCAGTTCGTAGGCGGCGAATATGGTGCCATATAAGGAGAAGATCAGAGTCACACTGGCCATGATCAGATGTCCCAAACGCACTCCGGTTAAGTTTGTGAGAAATGCAACCGCTCCTATCACTCCAGACACCAACAAAAAAATGCCAATCACTGACATGGAGCCTGAACTAATTACGGATCGAAGCTTATTGCGTGGATACTCACCGGTCACCTGCAATAATGCTATACGGCGTGAATATAGCAATTGAAAAAGAGGTGTCTGAGAACGCACATTTCTGAGATCTTCAAGCACGTGATTGGTTCTGTATGCGCCGAACGCAATCAAACCGAAGCCAACTGCCAGTTGCACGGCACAGAAACAGGCAGCCACCACCGGATGAGTGGCTCTGCTCCGCCTACTCCGCGTTGTTGACTGTGGCGTTTGTGGAGTGGACAACTCTGCGATGGACGTCTCGTCCTCGTGCAGGAATTGGAAGTAGTTCGATATCTATAAAGTTAAAACAGTTTGTTGTGTGAGCCGCGCAGTTTAGTAATTAGCATTTGGTCGCACGTTTCAACGGGGACTGATTTTCTGTGGCGCGATTTACGAAGATGCAACCCACTTGATTGTTTAAAATCTACAATAGAAGGCTGTGAATATCCGTAACACAGCTAAATTAATGCGAAAAAGTATGATTGCAAGCGTTGCTTAAAATTAAATACTGAAATGGCAAAAATTAAGGGTTAGAGGAACTTCAACACCGTTTGTGGGGTTAACGACAAACAGCAGAGAGCCAATTCTTGTATCATTCGAAAGCCTGAAGTTTACTGTACTCAGAACCGATTGAAACCTTTTCGCCGAATTTATCGTTCTTTCACAACAATCAGGAACACGAAAAAAGTCCACGAAAAAGCCGATTTTCAGTAGTTAAGAAAGAATCCAATTTGTGGGGACCGCGTCAAACTGCGCTAAGAAAAAGAGTGGTGCTATATAGGTAACAAGTTACGCTGATTTCAAATCCAATTGAAACCAATTTGAATCAACTTTCCTTTCAACAGAAAATGGAACTTGAAAAAGGACGAATTCAGTTTTTGAGGAAAAAATGGCCCTTTAACGGCTGAATTATGGTTCAAAGTTCATTTTTTTCGATAGCTCATACTGTGTTTCATATAATTACGTCACTTCCGACCATCACTAACAGAACACAAAAAAGAATTTGCGCTTGAAGTTGCCAAAACCGTTTTCGGACCATTGTTTGGCCGTATTTTTGTATTTTCTAAACGGCGCAGCCGGGCGTACCTTGCCCATCCCTACTAAAACAAAGATAGTGTAGAAGAGCTTTTTAGCCATGCAGACGACCTCACAAAGACAGGAGGAGGGAACAGTCAGTATTTATTCGGACAAACAACGCAGTAAAATAGAGTACATAGTTTCTAGACGAGTATCAGCTAACTTTTTTCAGCATCTTTCCTTCAGGCACGTCGCTCATGATTTGCACTACAGTTACTTCTTTGCGGGAAAAGGTTATTCGGCCGGTAGGCATGGCGCCTGCTCTCTTCAGTAATGGTTTGCCGGCCCTCACTCCTTGACTGCGACGTTGCGTCTCTCTACTCACGATCTCCTGCACATCAGTTGGCATTTCATTTTCTCGCTGCTTGGCCATTTGTATTGCGTTATACTGATCGACTTCTCGTTTTGTCGCCATTTGAGCCGCCGCCTCTATCGGTCGTTCGATAACTGCCTAAACAACATCACTACATCTGCCACAAAGAACACATCAAACCACACCTCAAAATTTCCGCCGGCAGCGCAGATGTAGGACTTGGCCACGTTGGCGTCTGTAGTCGGTGTTCCGTTTATGGCAATGAGACGGTCGAGTACTCTGAATTTCTCGGCTGACGCGCTGTTTTCCTTGAGCCCAGTTACCACTACCTTGTTGTGCGAGGTGTTCACCAGCGCCAGTCCGAATGGTTGTCCACTGTTGGGGTCGTACTGAACGTTGTGCACCAAATATTCGTATCCGCTGTGTCGGTGCACCAACTTCTCCAGATGAGCAGGAAACTGATTCTTCATGCCTTCGGCCTCGCGCGCTCCTGACCTCTCCACCACCACATGCAGCGGTCTGGACGCCCGTTCAATGACTTGATAGAAGTGGTTGCTGTTAGTTATATCCTTCTTGTTCACTTGCTTCACTATGTCACCCATTTTGAATTGTGTGGCGCCCACAGAGCCCATCTGGAGACGCACCACCTTCAGCGCCTCGTCAACAAACACTCCGATCGGTTCCTCTTCCTCGCAGTCCAAAGTGAACTCCGTCCTTCCTTCCGCTTTCTTCTCTGCTTTCTGCGGTGCTGGCGCCGGAGGTTCCGGTGCTTTCTGTGCCACTTGTTTCGCTGGTTCTGGCGGCGCTGTTGCAGATACTTGCGAAGGCGGTTCCGTCGTCTTCTCTCGCACTGACGGTTCACGTTTGCTCGTCTCTTGCGGTGGCGCTTGTGGTTTGGCTGCGGGCTGCTTCGGTTTCAGGCGCCCCACTATAAATACTAACTTTAGCTGTCCTTTCAAAGCCGCACGAACGTCCGCTATTGAGCTGATCTTCCTGTCGTTGATTTTGACCAGCCGATCACCTTTCTGCAGGAGCTTTGACTCTTTGCACGCCCCTTGTAACGAACCAACTGACACTTTGCCCTGTGCTTTGTCTTCCGAGCATCCCAGTCCCAACGGCTGATCGGGGCGCTTGTTGACTGTTAGCTTGAATAACTTCTCTACCATCTCTTCCGCCTCGGGTTCTGATCCCGGCTCCGGCCGTAGCACCTCCATTACCAACCGATTGCTCTTGGCTGCGACGTCACGCAAATCGTTCAGCGAGGTCACACGCACACCGTTCATGGTGACCAGAGCGTCGCCGACTTTCAGTTCACCGCTCTGGGCCGCTCCTTTCAGTTGAGTTATGACTAGGCGACCGTCCTTCACTTTGCACCCAAGACCCCATGCTTCTTTCTCTTTCCTGGTCACTTCTACTGTGGTTAATTTCGACCGTCTCGACACGTGGCGGCCACGAACTACGGTCAAATTGAATGACTGGCCTGAATATTTGTTGAGTAGTTGCAACACTTGGTCTGTGCTTGAAAACTTGTTGTTGTTAATGGCCACAATCTCGTCGTCTTGTCTAAGTTTCGGCTCGGGACCCATCAGCACCACACCTTCGTAGATCCTGGGGAGACCATCCAGCACCGACATCGTGGCCTCTTGACGAGCTCCACTTACTTGTATTACAATTTGCTCTTCTTTAGTAGACATCACTCAACCAGTAACAAATGCACAATCACACTACACAACACAACACAAACTTATAATGTCTCTTATGTATCGTTCATTTTACAGTGTACAATGTATGTCCTCCGAGTGTGTCAGACACTTCTAATCACTAAAGTAGGACTTTCTGATTTTTTGGTTAAAAAACGTGACATTACTAAAAACTTCCTTTCCATGTCAGTCCATTCGAAACGACCACCGCAAACATAACCAGGTTCGGATGCAAAAATTTATAATTTGAGTTGTTAAAATGCAAGCACAGCAATTAATTCTTTTCTTTAAATGCTCGTTTCGATTTTTCGATTCGCTTTTCGAATATCTAGAAACCGGGAATATTTCATAGACTTTAGGCAATCAGTCACAACGCCATGTATGGTAACGGTACCACATTTTGTATGAAAATTGAATATCGTACATAACAGAGTCCGAAGGCGGGGATGTACCGTATGTACGTACCATATTGTACCACTACCCGGTTTACACCCAGTTCCGTTCCGACTTTCCCCATTTCCGACTTTCATGTAAAATAACGTAAAATGTAGCTCTAATTATATTCTTAGTTGAATTGGCTCCATAACAAATTTTGCAACACAAAATTAGCATAAAACTGTCGCTTATCAGTAGGCACCATCTTTGCGCCAGCTGAGTCGGTTTACGCTTTATATACAGGGTGTGTAAAAAACACAACCCAGCTGTTTTTTACTGTGGCAATCGCAAATCTCAACCGATTTGAATTAGTCTTTTTTGAATGAAAGACAAATTACTTCTTGACAGATTACTGCAATGTTCATGAAGATACTCTGCATGGTTCCTGATATTTGCCCTCAAAATAAAATCAGAGATTTTGGTAATGAACACCAGCGATTTTTATTATTCCGTTGCACTTCATAATAAAACAGATTCGGGCTAATATCACGAGGCTTTACTGGTGACACACACGCTCGGTTACTTCACCAGTAAAGTCTCATTAGCCTTAATCCTGCATTTAGTCCCTAGGTTTAAACTTTGAGGCCGAGTGTTCTTTCTTGAGGGGCGTTTGCTATAATCTTTCGCAGCCAACTAATTCGTCATTGTAGTCTAACCAAGAATGCATAAAAGAGTAGCAAGAATGTGCCGCTCAGCGGCCGGCCGAGTGTCGATGCGCTGTACCAAAATTTCAGGACAGGTTGCGAATTTCGCGACCCCTCCAGTAATTGCGCATGCGCTTTATTGCAGCGCAACCTGATTTCTGAGCAAGAATGACGTCAACAAAATGTTTAGTGATTTTCTACAACGGCAATTCATTGCATAGTTGGTGTAAGATCTTCAATCATGACAGTAACTAAAATAAGTTTCCAATTGCAAGGCAAGATTGCAAGATATCTGTGAAATGCATCAGGCTTTTTTGGATTTTTGAATTTTTCCATTTTGAACATAGTACATGAGCTTGGCCATGTACACATGCCACCTGCTTGCATATTCCAGCTTTTTTACCTTTCTTTCCCTTTATCATGTTGCCGTAGACTTGAGAAATCAATGGCGGCAGCTATATTCCCAAAGACAGATTGAATAACCCGCTAAAAAATCAGGTTGCGCTGCAATAAAGCGCATGCGCAATTACTGGAGGGGTCGCGAAATTCGCAACCTGTCCTGAAATTTTGGTACAGCGCATCGACACTCGGCCGGCCGCTGAGTGGCACATTCTTGCTACTCTTTTATGCATTCTTGGTCTAACTTAAGTACTGTAGTCTAAGTTACATACCTGTAACAATTTTTTTCCAGTGTTATTTGTTCTGCAGTAGTCGTCGGCAATACTGTTGTATGATGTTTTGTGCTCGGAAAATGCTCGAAAATGTTGTAATTATAAAAGCATTCTGTTGTAGCGATTGCATCCATGAAAGAGCATTTTTTGTATGAAAGTCGGAACTGGGGACATTGGAAGTGTTGAAAGTCGGAACTGGGGTGACGCCCACTACTTCGACATGAAACGAAAGTGCTAGAAACTTAAGCAGTTTAACGGTGTTCAAATTACTAGACAGTACGTTGATTCATAAGTGCTGCAAACAGAGTTCTACCGCATATGCTATGTACGTACGTAATTCTACCTGCTGTTGGGGACTGGGAAAAGTGGCCAGAGGAATGGGTTCTTCTGGAGGCGCTGACTCAAAATCGTCACCAGTCATCAGCTCACGAGTAGCTTTGGGTACATAATAAGTCCGCGGGATATAAAAGAGATCGCCATTATCGTGTGAGAATGACTGACGCTCAGCCGGAGCCACTGACATCTGATAAATCTACTCGGCAAAATACGGTCTGTGCTAGCTGGCTCTCTGGAGTATTATATGAGAGAGTCGCAGTCGCTGTGTCGTGTTTTATATGTATGCGATAAGAAAAGTAAACCATTAATGCCGTCATGTTATTTTACGGCGCCGGCACTTTATTCTGCGTACAAGGCCAACTTTATAAAGCACAAACCAAGCAGTGCACCTTAGCAGCCAATTAGCCGACGGAAAATTCGAGCTCCTCATAGTAACCTGCTCGCACCTCCAATTGCTCCGCACATTGTTAGCTGTCGTTGCCATATGTATCGGGGAGTACTGTCCTACGTATGTAGTTTTTTAGTCAGCAAATGTCAGTCTGCAGAATTTCATATCCCTCCGGTTTCTTTAGCACTTTGCTTTTTCGCCCTGAGGTAATAAGTAAGAAAACTGCGGCACAGACGCTGAAAAAACGATTGCCGGCTAATTTTGTCCTGTTAATTGACCAATTTAGTCGCCGGGTGCACAGAGGCTTACAGGTTTCACAATGCGTGCAACCTGTATGAGCAGCAGACAAATTGACTTGGCGTAGTCTGGCTGTCACGCCAGCGAGCGGTGCCCGCTGTCAATCACCGCATTTGCACTGTTTTTTCACGGCCAAAATGTGACGGTAACGAGCTAGTATCTGACAGATATCCGAGCCTAACGAATTCTTCTGGCCAGTGCTATCGCCGCCGCTCTACCGTAAATCAATTGGTCAAACAAAGTGCCATGCTGCCAGAAATGGCCAACGGCTCCGACCACCTCATCTTCAACAGCATGAAGAGAAACTACTGGACCTTGCTGGCACTTGACGCCTTCGCTCTCATCCCCGTCTGCCTCACCGGAATCGTCATCAATCTGCTCGTCGCTGCTTACCTTTACAGGTTAAACTGTCACCCATTTCTAGTCGAATGAACCGTCATGTAGCTACTGTATCTCTGTCTGTGCAATGTTCATACGCAAACTTCTTTCAGACGGATCAAGCGTGACTTGGCTATTCGTGTCTACCTACTCGGCTTGACGCTGTTGGACGCCCTGCAACTGTTTTTCACCACGCACTCGGCAGTACCGTACCTGTGCGTGCTGGCTGGCCAGCAGTCGGGCAGCTGGTTTCAGTTCTGCGCTCTCTACCGCACTCTCCTTTCGTTCCCTATAAGAGCGGTGTCGGCTACAGTAGACACGGTGCACATGTGGTCTATGGTGGCTCTGACAGCCCACCGCTACTGGAAGATCTCGCAGCCCCTCCACTCACATGTGCACGACAGCGAAGTGAAGGCGAAACTGGTGCTGGCCAGCATTGTCGTAGTGGGAACTGTCTTCCGCACACCCATGTACTTCGAGTACAAACTGGTGAGCGCGCCGAACGGCAGCTTCTTCATGCCTCGGCAGTACAGACACAGCAAGACCTACAACCTGCTCTACTACTTGGTGGCAAACACTCTCTTCTACAACGTGCTGCCCTTCCTCACCCTCACCATCCTCAACTGCTTCATTCTACGTACGTTGCATCGCGCACGCAAGGCCATTCGCAAAGACAGCGCCTACCGGAACCGGGAACTCAGAGCCGGCCTAGCTATTTGTACCATCGTCACGCTGTTCCTAGCCTTTCATTCCTTGTTCATCTACGACGTTGCTCAGGTCCGTACTTAGCCTGTACAGTAGGCGGTGTAGAATGCCAATTTCAGAAATGCAAAGTGCTGATTATGGGCATAAAAGAGGTGGACGAGTATCAGGTGATCATGGCCGAAGTGTCCACGATCCTGGCCGCCATCAGCTCCACCGTCAATCCGTTGATTTACGTGGCACTGGGAACGGGCTTTCGTCTCTGCCACAGAACCTGGTCTGACTGGCGCACAGACGGCGCCACCAGACGCCACAGAATGACCAGACACTCGGAAGCATCCTCCTCCTCCTCAGGCATCGAAAAACAATCTCTCCTCTGCGAAAAGTCCAACCGAGAAAAACAACAAACGACGCTTGGGGACCGTAAGAATACAGCGCTGTCGGAAATGACAAGCTTGTGAAAGACAGCTAAGCGTTGCACGTATGTTTAACCGAATCTGTCGTTGGTACCGAAAAACTGCTATCTTTTAGACTTCTTCTTCTTGCCAACTTGACGCTTGTCTTGTCGTCTCTGCGGACGCTTTGAATCAGTGGCAGACTTGTTCGCTCGCACGTCCTTCTTCATGCGCCGATCGACAACTTTAATTGGGCCCTTCGGTTTTGGCCGCTTGCCTCTGTTGCCCTTCGTTACCACATGGTACTGTGCTCTGACTGGCTTTTTCTGAACACTGCGGTACGCCCTAAATACACGGTGAATGGCTGAAGACCTTGGCCTGTGCGCTTGCGCATACAAAGCACACAATTCTAATCAAAGCCCTCCTTTCCAAGGAACTACTTTCAACAACTGTTCGGTGTCAGTGTTAGCGGATGGATATTGTGAGCCATAGCAAGAGCAAGAGAATCGGTTAAGAAGAGCAGACGGTTTACCTCTTCAATTCGCGGCTTTTCTGTTGAGCGCTCAAGTCTGGATTGTCAACGATAGACTCGGCCTTCTTTCGCGCCTTCGACAACTTCCCCAACGCGCGTTTCCGTTTACGCATTTTTGCTTCTGCCACTTTCTTTATCGGTCGTGCATTCAAATCCTTTAGACTTGCTTTGTACTCATTCACCACTTCCTATAAAAATGAAGGGTAATATTTAGTACCTATGTACGCTAATTTAAACTTCACTAACTAAACAACTACCTTAGAAACGGGAACTTGGCTTCTGTAGTGTTTCTTTTCATCGTCGACAAACCAGCCCGGCAAACCTTCGTCATTGTTTGTGAAGCTAAATGGCAAACTGTTGTGTTAAGTAAATCAGACATGGGCAAGGGGGTTTGACCTATGCCCCTCTCAGGCCGCCGCTAATCCCCTAATTTTTAAGAAAAACTTTGCATAGGAATTTTATACATAAACGTATGCCAGCTCATACCTTATTTTAACCTATTTCAGCGAAAAATAAGCCTAAAAACCTAGATTTTAGTAAAAATCAGACTTTTTGGGTTACAACCCCTCAACTAACATCAGGCACCGCTACCCCCTCAGCTGAAATGCTAGCCCATGTTTGACGTAAGGTCTGTATGTATAAAGGTGTAAACGAAAGTTACATAAACGAGCTAAATTCTCGTCTTTGCAGCTTTTGAACACGACATACAACCGAATATGGAATGAGACTCGCAGTAGACATACCGGTTGTAACCCGAATCAATAAGGTCTCTGCGGGTTTTCGAGGAATGCACCAACATTTCACCCATCGCCATGCCAACAGCATCAAGTTTCGGTCGTTTCCTGGCTAGACCAGCAAACTTGGTTTACAACAGAAAAACAAGTAATGCTTTAATTCAAACCAGGTTCAGCGTCCGCAGGCACTATTTCGAATCCGGCCTTACTGGGCTCAGTTTCCTGCCCTTCCTTCGGCGGAGCGGCCTTTGAAGTAGAACCTGTCTGGGTCGAAACTTTCCACTCATCAGCATCACCTGAAAAAGCTTCCTCGATCACCCAAAAATCGGCCGTTCAAGAGCGCACCAGTTTTGTGGTAAACTTTTTCCAAAAATTCTTCGATCGCTTCATCCTCGTCTTGTTCCGTCTCCATGTCAGCAAACATATCCTGAAATACAAATAATGCAAACTAAGATGGAGTTGGTCGATTCGTAACTGAACGCCACCCCACTACCTACTGCAATCAGCACTTAACGCCCCGGCACCGCATACATCTAATAGGCCATCCGAGGAAAGGGGAGAGGAGGTTTGGCGCCGGCAAAGGGGTCTGAACCCGGGAGGGGTTGGGGATTCAGGTGCGTTACGCCGACTTTATTGCTGTGGAGAGGTGTCATACGCCGACTAGTTGCTAAACGCCTACTGGGGTGGTGCTTTACGACGACTGAACAGGTGCCAAACGCCTTCTACGGTGGCAAGATGTTTCTACTGCTATCAAAATTTTACCCTGACTTTTCCATGATTCCCTGACTTTTCTATGACTTCATCATGAGTTTCCAGGTCCCGCCCGAACCTCCCCCAGCCGAAAATCCAGCCAGCTACCTAATTTTCGAAGTAGGGGCGTGGACAGCTTGAAGGAGAGGCCTTGGCCAGCGAGGTGGAGGGGTAAGCGCCCAGACCTACCACAAGCACATAAATGAAGCCCTCCGCCTTCGGCTCAACCCAAGAGCCAGAATGTACGGGTATGATATAAGATACTATGATATTGCTACCATGTATGGCGTTGCGTGGAGCTTCAGACTGTACTAGACTAACGGTTAGTTACCCTTTTAAACCAATCTGCAGTTTCTTCCGGTTCTTCTCTGTCGTAAAGCGTCGATTCCACCAAGTCCAACGGATCGGCACTACCGTCAAGTTGCTGATGGCTGCAAATACAAGACTCAGCTGAGATGATTGGCTTTCTGCTTACATCTGCTGATCATCTGAAACGGCTGCCTTCTCCAGCTTTAACTTCTGAAAATCAAAATCGCAATGCATAAAGGAAAAGTTCTGGAAATTCTGGCAGACTGGTCTGGTCCGGGTCAGTGACTCTGTTAAAGTCAAAACAACGTACCTTCTTATCGAGAATTTGTTTAAGACTAAACAGGTCCTGCTGCTGCGGGAGATCTGGTTTGTCGCCTGGTATAACCATCTGCAAATCGAACTTCTGTTTGCGCTTCCTCTTTTCTTTCTGCTCTTTCCGTTTCTGCCTGCAACAACTAACTACAGTTCATGGCTTTCTCTTAGCACCAAGCCAAGCCAACTTGCTTCAATCGAGTCTTCAGGTGATAATCTCAGACGGTAGCGATACCGTGCTAACTGAGAAAGTACCATTACTACTGTTCTTGCTAATAACACCTGAGACAAACTATCCACATCCACAAACTATACGACAGTCCGGTCCGCGAATTTTAACCCAGTTTGGCTGCGTAGCCGACCAAGTAACGCCATCAGGATTCGAGCCGCTCTGGCGATCCAAAATTCCCTGACATTAATCTGACAGAAGCAAAAAAAATCCCTGACGTATTCAAAAATTCTTCTCACCAATGTGAACTTTCGACCCAAAACGGTGCTATCTGCTATGCATGTGCACTGCTGTCATTTGTTACTGCCCAACCACAAAGAAAAAAAACCAAACATTAGCCTTCAAAAACGCTGTTGAAAAGCGTTCCGAGCATAAAACTAACAGTCTTAAGTAGTTTGAAGAGGTCTGGCTGGGCCGAGGAAATGTTAAAAATTAGCCTTCAAAAACGCATTTGAAAAACGTACGTTCTGAGCATGTTTGAAAACGGTCTGAGCATAAAACTAACAGTCTTGTAGTTTGAAGAGGTCTGATTGGGCCGAGGAAATATTAAAAAAATTAGGCTTCAAACACGAGTTTAAAAAGCGTTCTGAGCATAAAATCAACAGTTTTAGCAGATTAAAAGGGTATGGGTGGGTCCAACTAGGGCGAGCAAATTTTAAGAAGTTAGCCATCTACAACGCACTCATAGTGACTAAATTATTTGCACTATCACTGCTGCTTCAACAGCCTACTGAATACATACTTTTATGGAAGTGACGCCCGAAATTTCGCCTGACAAGACCGAAAATTCCCTGATTTTCCCCTAATCTGCTGACATCCCCTGACCGGCACGAACCCTGGCCATACACGGGAAAACGACTCTTGACTGACGGCTGAATACCATCGTCAACGCTCGCGTTGACCGCGTTTGAAAATCGCGTTTAAAGCATCAGCAGTCAGGCGTCCGGGAGCGTTAGCACACCGTTGCATACATGGGCCGGGGGGTATGGGGGAATACCCCTCCCCTCGGCCGGCCATACCCCCTCGCCCACTCCCCCTCCCAGAGGAAGAAAATTTTCGCTTATTTAACGCAAAATAGGCGTTTTTTGGCCTTTTTTCGGGACCCCCCTCGAGGTCTCCATACCCCTAAGGATTTTTCCGGCCCATATATGCACCGTTGATATGTTAAACTCGATCTTGTTATACGATCTGTTAACGCGCGTTAAGTATCGCATTTAACCGTCTTCTCAAGAGTGGTTATCCTGTGATAGCTTCGACTGCAGTACCAGAAAGCAGATGATCGTCACTGGACGTTTCAGACTACAAACAAAGTGTTTTGTTGGTCGTCTGTAGGTTTGTAGTAGCTGCCGATCCGAGAACAACTTTTTACCTCCAACCAACAATTAATTAATTACAGAAGAATAACTGACACAACCGCTCGCCAGGTAGCCAGACGGAGAGAGTGAGCGAGAACAAAGGCGAGCGGCAAAACTCGATCACGCGGCGCCCTAAACGCTACAATTACAGTGTGTGGCGCGCGTACACGGTTACGGTAGGCTATCGCGGTTGTCACTACAACAAGTGGTGTGTACAAACTGACTGACGCAGCTACTGAAAACGAAAATTTTGGGGGTAGGGGTGGTGGGTGGTAGGGGATGCGGGGGGGGTGGGGGCGGGGCAGGGGGGTTGGGTTGGTGTGGGGTTGGCTTGTTTCCGTTGGGGGTTGGGGTGGGGGGGGGTGGGGGGGGGGTGGTGGGTGGGGGGGGGGGGTGTGGGGGGGGGGGTGTGGGGGGGTGGGAGTGGAATTGGGGGTGGGGGATGGTGGGTGAGGGGGAGGTAAGGTGGGGGGGGGGGGGGGTTCAATCAATCAATCAAAGTTTATTCGCCTCGGAATAATCAATATACTATAGTTAAAGTACGGCACCATGGGTACTCCAGTCTATCCAACGCGCGGTATGAAGGGGTTCATTTGAACCTTCAAAAATCATACCGCAAAGTTTTACCATTAATTTGCAATTTTTGAGCGAAAGTGCGGGAGGAACGTGCTGATAACTGGTGGTTTGTAAGTGCATTCCAATGCTGTACAACACGAAGGGAAAAGAAATGTTTGCGACAGTTAATTCTCGATTTTTGAATAAGGACCTTAACATCATTACCTCTGGTTCTACCTTGTCGTACAGTAAAGAATTGTAGAAAGTCCAAATTAATAAGCTGCCTGTACATTTTAAAACACAAATTTATATCTGTTTTGGCACGTCTACATTCCAGAGTCTCAAGCTTAAGGAACGATAGTCTCTCACTGTGTAACCTTTTCAGAAAACCACACCTCAAATATAGTCTACGAGTAAAATAGCGCTGGACATTTTCAATAGCATCGATATCTTTAGCTAGGTGCGGGTTCCAAACAGGTGACCCTGTTTCCAAAATTGGCCTAACATATGTTTTGTAAGCTCTCAGTAATGTAGAAAAATTTCTAGTTCTAAAAACCCGGAACATCATTGCAATTCGTTGTCTAGCTTTAGCAACAATCTCTGAGATATGCTGCGAAAACTTTAAATTTTTAGTAACAATAAATCCAAGATCCTTCACACGAGCCACACGCTGGAGAACATAATTATCCAGCAAATATTGATTTTCAAAATAATTAATCTTGTTAGTAATGCCGAGTACCTGACATTTTGTTGGAGATAATTTTAACTGCCAAATAGTAGCCCATTCTTGTATTCGGTTAAGATCGGCTTGTAACAGTCTGTAGTCTTCGGCACTATTTACAACTCGATACAATTTCACGTCATCAGCAAAAAGGCTAATATTAGAATTACGTACACAAGAAACAATATCATTAATATAGATTAAGAACAAAATAGGTCCTAACACGCTTCCCTGAGGCACACCACTACTCACTAAAATATGATTAGAAATACTATCTTTTATGTAAACAAATTGCCTACGATCAGTCAAAAATGATTTTAACCATTGCCATAGCTTTCCTCTTATTCCATAATTATCAAGTTTGTGCAAGAGTTTCTCAATAGATACTGTATCGAAAGCTTTGGCAAAATCTAAGTACACTACATCAACAGAATTCTTTTCATTCAATTCCCTAGTCCAATCATCAAGACAACAAAGCATTTGGGTAACAGTGGACCTTTTAGCACGAAAACCATGTTGGAAAGGTGAGAAGAGATTCCTAAAGAACAAATACAATTCACTCCGAATTATTTTTTCAAAAGCTTTGACAAAAACAGAAGTCTGGGCTATAGGCCTGTAGTTACCAACGTCAACAACATTACCTTTCTTAAAAACAGGGCAAACAAGGGAAACTTTCCAATCAGAGGGGATTTCACCGGTTTCCATAGATTTTCTATATAAAAGGTAGACAGGCAGACAAATTCCACCAGCAATGGATTTAACCAAAAAAGAGGGATAACCATCCGGGGTAGTGGAAAGTTTACCATTCATCTGTCTTAAGGTGTTATAAACAACTTCTTGCGTCAACAACACATTCTCTATTGCATTATCATTCCGAAAAATACAATCAGGCAAGCTACCATTATCATGCGTAAAAACACTCGAAAAATAATTATTAAAAGATTCCGCTTTATCAATATTCGAATCAATGACTCGTTGCTCATCCAACAGAGACGGAATTTCAGTTTTACACTTAAAAACCTTCCTAGCGTGCTTGTATAAATCATTAATATTACCAGAATCCAGCATTTTGTTCTCTCTGTCATCAAAAAATTTGCTCACAGCCTTCCTATACTGACTTTGGAGCTGATTATATTCCGTCTTATTGCCGGTCCTTTGAGACACTTTCCATTTAGCTTTTTTCTTAATCATTAATTTACGAATATGTTTAGGAAAAGGAAAGCGAGTTCTTGACTTTAGGCATTTTTTAAACGGAACATAATTAGCTATACAAAAATCAAGCTCAAATTTCACAAGTTGCCAGATTTGCTCCACAGTAGTACAAGTTGAAAACAAATGATTCCAATTAGTAGACAAGAGATGCATATTAATAATACTATAATCCGCATTTTTGAAATCCGGTAACGGCAAGACTTGACTAGTTTCCGGCGTGGGTCGAACAGGTAGTGCTAAGCTCACATAAACAGTATTGTGATCTGACTTGAACAAAGGCTCACCTACAGTACAATTCATGAGAATCTCAGGATCAGAGATACAACAGAGGTCTAATATATTATTTCCACGAGTGGGCTGGGCCACAACTTGGTAAAGCCCTAAGGAACTTAAGCGACCAAACCATTTAGTCTCAAATTGATTATTGCTAGAAATTGTGCACGAATTCCAATGAATGCCCGGAAGATTTAAATCTCCTAATACTATAAATAGACCGAGGAAATCATATAATAAATACTCAAGTGCAGAGAAATACATTTTATCAGTTTCAAGGTCCGTTCGTGGCTCTCTATAAAGACAAATAACTCGGACAGGTGAACGCTCAGCTAGCAAATCAAACGCAAGCAACTCTAATTTTTCGAAGCGATTAGGGAGATCTAGAACTTTAAAAGAAAATGTGTTCCGAAGAAATACACATACACCTCCACCTTCAGCACTGTTCCTATCCTTTCTGATAAGGTTAAAGGGCGTATTAGAAACTAAAAGGGCGTCAGGCACACTGGAATCAAGCCATGATTCCGTTACACAAAAAATATCAATTGACGCCAACACATCATTAGTATCATTTGCAAAAGAGTTTAAGGTAAAACTTAATTCATCAAGACACCTAATATTCCTAATGCTGCGCGCATTACACAGTGCAAATCGTACATTATTCGAATTTACCACATGATGCCTCTTTAGAAACCCTGGTACTCAGGATTTTCCTCCAGAACAACACTTGTTCCAACATACACACCTTTCCTACCACGAGCTCCCTGTTTGAACCAATACTGAGTGCCATCACTTCTGACGCGTACCTGGTACGGGAAATTCGGGATCTCCTCCTTCACCAAAACGACGCTCCCACCCTTGCGATCTCATCTTGTACCAGTTGGTCGCGCTGGCCGTCAGTCATGGATTGACGCACAAACACATTGGCTACCCTTCCAGTCCTTAAGCGCACTTGCATTAGCCAAAAGTTTGTCGCTGGTAAGCTGTGAGTGGAACTCTCGATTTTTCAGCTTCAACTTCTTGAGCTCGGTGCCGTTGGCATCCTTCTTTACAGTGGAACTAATCCTGTTTATGAGTTCACAATAGCCTTATCTGGATCGCTGATTC
>JASANB010004130.1:0-33787 GCA_030248155.1 Sabatieria punctata
TCCATCTCTAAACGTCTCTCGTACGGCAGTACGCGGAATGATCAGGTTGTCGCAGAGAGTGTGGACACGCCTGAGATCTGCCGTGTTCTGCTCTTCGTCCGTCTGACACGATTCAGGCAAGCCGACCAACACCAGTTTGTGCTTCTTGTCCAACTTCTCTAGAGCCTCCGAAAAGTCCTCTCTGATTGAACCAGCCACGGTTGCAACCGCAGCCACAGCAGCTTCGGTGGCAATCTTCGTTATTCTCTCTAGCAGCTCGTCACTAATACCAGTGGAAGCAGTGGAATTTTCCAGCTTGGCAAAGCGTCTGTCCTGGTCGCAAAGTTTTGCCTTCAACTCGGCAACTTGAGTCTGCGTACTACGAAGCATGGAGAGCAGCTCTCTCGGACTCGGGTACTCGCAGAGGCCACAATTAGAAGCCACCGAGCCAAGCTTGAGGGCGGACAGAACAGCGAGTTTCTTGGTGGTCACATCTTTTGTCAGCTTGGTATTTACGGAGTACTGTGAACGCACATTACCGTAACCGAGGTGTAGAACAACGCACTTTTGTATTGCTACTGAAAGCTGCATTTGAGTCGCCCATTGATATACACGAGCAAGGTCAAACTGAAGGAACGTATTAATTTGCCCTTGCGGTACAGAAAAATACAACTTAGCATCATCTGCATAAAGCTTAATTTGAGAATAACGCAAAACATTTTCGAGGTCGTTAATATAAATCAGAAACAAGACAGGACCCAATAAACTACCTTGCGGAACCCCTAAAATAACTGTAGACTTAGTGGAGTGAGCATCATTCTCAATACAGACAAACTGCTTACGGTTTGTGAGGTAGTCTTTTATCCAAGCCAAGAGTAAACCAGAAATTCCTACCGATTCTAATTTAGAGCACAGCTTGTTATGAGAAACGCTGTCAAAAGCTTTAGCAATATCTAAATAAATTACATCAACAGTTTGTCGGTTATCAATTGCTTCCGTCCAATCATTCAAGCACATTAAAAGTTGGGTTACAGTAGAACGCTTTGAAAGAAAACCATGTTGAGAGTCTGTAATCAAATGATTGAGTCTTAAATGGTCAACTATTTTAGCTCTAATGATTGATTCCATTACTTTACTACATGCACAAAGCAAACTAATTGGTCGGTAATTTTTTACCTTAGAAAGTAAACCTTTTTTGTGCAAAGGTGAAACCTTAGAGATTTTCCACTCTTCAGGCACAGTACTGGAAGCAAAGGAAAGACTTAAAATGCGCTCAAGAGGCTTAGCTACTATATAAACTGACTCAGGAATCACTAAACTTTTGCTTAAAATGCCAGGGTTCGTGCTGGACCTGGAAAGTCTTGGCGTCGTGGAAAAGTCATAGAATTTAAAAAATCAGGGAAAAGTCAGGGAATTTGGTGTCTGCTCAGCGAAAAATTTGATAGCAGCAGAAACATCTCGCCGCCAAATGGTCCTATCAGAACTTTACACAACACCCTTTTGAATATCGGTCTTCTGACTTTATGACTTTATATACTACTACTTAAACCGGAAATTTACCCTCTGAATACCATTTAAATGCGTTTTTGAAAACCAGTTTTTTTAAATTTTCTTACATTGGTTTCAGTTTCCTCACCCTGGTTGGTCAGGGAATTTTGATATACAAAAACCGCACGAACCCTGAATACCTTTTGCTAGTGAAATTTAGTGTTCCGGTCGCTCCTGTTAATGAAGACATTTGTACTGTATTGCATACGGTACATGTAGGTCATACATGTAACAGCTCCGGGCCGACCTGGGGGGAGGGGGGTAGGGGGGGTTTCCTCAGATGGGGGGTCGAGGGGGTTTAGTCCTGAGGTGGGGTCCAAAATTTCAAAAAGCTCCAGAACGCCTGGAAATGCGTTTTTAGCACGTTTTTTTCAGTAAGGATGCTAAAAATCGCAATTTTAAGCTGCCAAATAGCTTTTTAGAGCTAAAAACAAGCAAAAAATGACAAAAAGGGCTTCCAAAAACTCCGATTTCTCTTAAATATCAGCAGTGGAAACGCCAAATTCGGTTTCCAAAGGCTTTTCAAGTGAATTTTAGGCTAAAAATTAGTGATTTCTGACCCAGTTTGTTAATACTGGAGCCACCACTAGTACTTGTATTTTTTGGTCGGGGGGTCCCTTAACCTGTCTCGCGGGGGGGGTGAGGGGGGGTTTGGCCTTTCCAGCTGGGGGAGTAACCCCCCAAACCCCCCCTAGTACATGTATGATGTAGGTATTGTTTTGTTACTGTTAGAAGCCTTTTCCCCGTTTTATGCTTAAGCATAATGTGGCTGCTTAAAAATGCGATTATTGATTAAACCGTGCTAGAACGCAGTGTCCTGCCGTTTTGGAGCTTATAATTTTGGATCCTCTACCTATGCCAAATCTATCTGGAAACTGTAAGCTAAAGCTGGTGGTGGTACCCATTTATCTACTTGCCATTGCTGACTTTAGGTGGCCTGGGTTCGGCTTTGCTAAGTCTATAGTTACAGTCAAGCAAGTTTCGAGCCTACTACAACTGCTAGGGATGCAGGGGCCGCCGTGACTAACAGGCAGCGCGCTACCCACTGAGCCAACTTAGCAATTGGAAACTCTACTGTCAGGGAAAACCCGGCCGGAACCTGTGCTACATGAGTGCTTTGTGTAGTGTTCAAGCGTTAGGACTTTTAGGCAGATTGCCCTGGTGCTACAGAGCGGTCGGTCGGTTGACGTTGGAGCAGTTGTTCCAGTGCAAGAGTTACGTCACGGACAAAACGCTCAAACTGCCACCTCAGCTTCTAATCTTGGCAGAGTGAGTGCCTCTTGTTTTCGTCAGCTCTACAAGTTTTACGAGCTGTCTTGCTATTTTTGCTTAAGTTTCAGTTTCCTCATGTTCGTGCGCAGACGCAAAGCCAATGTGCCTGACTACGACTTTTGGATCGGACAGTTCAAGTCAGCCGCCAACGCCTGTCAGGGCAGTCACACTCATCGTTTTGAGTGGCAGCAGCGACAACAACAGCAAAGGAACAAAAGAAAAGGACGTGTCTGAGCTGTTCTGTATTCTAAATGTGTATGCGTGAAAGTAGTGTGCAGACTGGATCTACTGTAAATACGTTTGATGTACTGAAGATAAGTTCTGCATGTAAAAATGTACTGGTACCTTTCATTTTCTTCAGTGCTGTTTGCTATCTAAGAATTACAGCTTTATTATGTGTCGCAAATTCAAATAAATTCCTTTGAGTCTACTAGGTCCACTGAACGATTTAGTGCCATGCGTCAAAAAGTACTATTTTTAGACGCTGAGAAATACAGGGTGTCCAAAAAGTGCGTGTCACTGAGACAAAATTTTGCCAAACTTCTGAACGATTGGCCAGATTATCGTGACATTACAACTATTGAAGAATATCGCTCGCAATTTTTTGTGTTAAACTGCAGCCCAATATCTTACACAAGAACGATTCAATCAAACCTCTCAATTCTTTATATGTTTTACATACTATACGTACATCGGAGAACAGCAGTAGCTAAAGAACATATTTTTCATTCAGAAATTGTTACAGCACAAGTAAAGTAAGCAAAGAGTACATAGGAAAGGACGGGCACACTGCTTCAGTACAAACTAACTGCACGACAAAACTTTTTGGGCACAGTAAGCGGCGGCAGAAAGATCCACTTATCCACTCTGTCCTCATACTCCTCCACCACAAACCCTGACTCACACCCTCCCATCACCAGCAACCGATCATTTACAGTCACAGCCGCATGACACTTGCGCTCTGCACTCATACAGGCAATGACATTCCAATGATTTTCACGAGGATCCAACACATGACATGTGGACAACGGTCCATCCGCTATCCTACCACGTCCCCCCGTTACATAGATGCGTCCATTATGCAGTGAGGCAGCGAACTGTGCACGTGCAGAGGGCAGAGCTGGTCCACCCAGCCACACTCCTCCATCACTCGGCTCAAAGACAGAAACATTGCCTGAGGTCTGATAAGCTCCAAATCCACCGATCACGAACACACGACTGTCATATCTGACTGCACAGTGGTCGAATCTTGCACTGGTCATAGGGGGAAGCCATTGCCAGCCGTTCTCTGTCAGCATTTCACTAGAAATCAAGCCACCGATACTGTCGCACCCTCCAAACACCATACACTGACTGCCAATTTGAATGCTGGCTGCGGCCGTGC
Source organism: Sabatieria punctata (assembly GCA_030248155.1). Taxonomy (NCBI): domain Eukaryota; kingdom Metazoa; phylum Nematoda; class Chromadorea; order Araeolaimida; family Comesomatidae; genus Sabatieria; species Sabatieria punctata. The sequence continues at coordinate 4,184 of JASANB010004130.1, forward strand.
GACTTTGCTTCATGCTGGGTGCATAGCGTTTCCACTGTTCCGAGTTGGGCTCAAGCAGTTTTCGACACTGTCGTGAGTGTCGATGTTGTTGTCACCGCCGGCCACCAACAGCTTTCCCTCGATCCATTCAACCACGTGACGCGTTCGGCTGTTCACCAGTGTACAGCTGAGTGGTCGCTGAGATACGAAACAGCCTTCCAAACGATACAAGTGTAGCTGGTTACTGACTGCGCCCACTGACTCTTCGCCTCCCACTATGACCACCGAGCCCGCATCGATTGCCTCAAATTTTTATACAAAAACTTACCTACTGACTCAAAAGTATATGAAACCCTACTAGAAGCTGGGGTGGGGTTTATGGCAAAAAATCTTGAAAAGCCGTTCAAAAATATTTAATTTTCTGCTCAATATTTTTGACCAAAATTTAGGCCTGGAACTCAGAGAAAAAGCAAAGACTAAAAATGAATACCGTATTCAGGAAGTTTCAGCCAAATCCAACAGTCTGCCTGTTTTCCCTTTTTATGTGAAATTTTAAAAAAACGCTGTTTTCGCAAATGTTTGCAAACTTTTACCGGCAATGCAGTATCTTTGGAACGGTTTGACTTATTTAGAAACGTCATAGAGCATCGTTGGAGTCGCCAAAGACTCTAGAGTCGAATTCTGCAGTCATATCATTTTCATTGCAATTAGGGAAAAAGCTCATTTTTCCTGTAGCACAAACTGGTGTTCAGAATAAACGTAGCGCACATTAGGGTAAGGGTCTACCCCAGACTGGAGCTTCAGTTTCTTTTGTGTACAACTTTGGTCCCGCCTGGGCTTAACTGACTTTTAGGGGTCCCTAATGAGGGCGTATATCTCAGGATCTAAGCAGAGCACATTAATGAAAATTTCAGCAATCTTTTAAGAATTTATTGATCTTTCATTTAAAAAAAGACTCATTCAAATCCGTTGAGATTTGCCTTAACAACTGACTTTTAGGGGTCCCTCTATTATACGTACCTATAATATTAATTAATCACTTTCTTGCTTAGGCTGAGGCTTAGGCTTAGGCTCAGGCTTAGGCTTAGGAGCCAACTGAATATGGTAGATAAAATTGAAATTTTTGTTAGGGACCCCTAATAGTCAGTTTTGCCACCGCTGTAGCAACTGCAAATCTGAACGGATTTGAGTGAATCCTTTTTTAAATGAAAGATCAATAAATTCTTAAAAGATTGCTGAAATTTTCATTACTGTGCTCTGCTTAGACCCTGAGATATACGCCCTGATTAGTGACGCCTAAAAGTCAGTTTTGCCCCTGCCTGAGCCCATTCCAAATTCCCATTCCCATTCCTGCCAAAAAACGGCCAGATCGCTTATTCTTTAACAGACATTAGTTTGTAAAAAATACATGAACTACCTGAGCTTCACCTTCCGGAGACGTTTCTCGTTCACCGAAACTCATAAACTGCTCGTAACAGTACATCAAGCCGCAACGCAACTGGTGTATGTTCGGTTCTAACTTGGTCAGCTCAGTCAGAGTAGTCTTGCAAGGATTGACTTGAACCTGTTGATTGGCTTGATTGGCCATGGCCATCAGAAAGCTGGGCTGTCCAAAGATCGAGCACAGACGGGCACTTATGCCGCTTCTCAGCTGTCTCACCATCTCCCACTCCGATTCCATTCGCCTGAGGCATTCGTTAGCTGATCGCCGGATGTTCTCTTTTTCTTCTTGCTCCTTCACCTCGTCCACTGCTTTCAAGACGGCAAAATTAGTGGGCAGTCTCTCGAGAGCGTAATCAAACGGCGCTCTGCATTCGGCGCAGCGCATTCTGCCTGAAATTTTATTGACTACATCGTAGATAATTAACTGAAGCCCCAACATACATGGGCCGGAAAAGCCCGGAGAGGTATGTGCTTTTTCGGCGGAGGGAGGGTTTGGAGCATATAAAATTGCTTTCCCAAAAAAGATCGCCAGAATGTTTGAGGCGTATGGCCCGCCGAGGGGGTTTTGACTCCAAAAAGGTGGCCATGGCCATGGGTAGGGGTACCACCATATACGGTACCGACCGGTATCATATGGTTCCACTAGCCTAGGTACCGGTACAATATGGTGTCGGTACCATAAACGGCGTTAAGTGCCAGACTGTATTATGTTTTTACAACAAACAAAGGATCTAAACAGACGTACCGTTAGGAGACTGTGAGAGTTGCTGCTGCAAACATGACAGGCAGAAGGTGTGGCCGCAACGGAGCACTTTAGGCTGGTGGAAGAGTTGGAAACAAATCGCGCATTGCAGATTAGATCGAGCCACCTTCACATTACCACCAGTTGCCATCTTCTTCGCACACACACACACAACACAACACAACGCTCTCTATACAGCAGCCCGGAAACACGGTGCGACAAAAATTTGCATGGAGCTCCAGTTTCTTTGCCACGAGCAGCCTCTGTACTGTTTGTGTATTGTACGCACGTAGTTGGCTTCTTAAGCAATTTTTACAAATGGGTTGTTCATAATCCCTGACATTCTTAATGTTCAGTTTTATAACTTTTATCAACCACAACAGAGAACAAACAATATAAATAACTACATTCCCAAAACAGTGAAACGAACCAAAAATCTTTGCTAAATATTTTCTGCTAATCATTTCTTGTATTTTGCAGTCTTCTTTTGTGGAACATATAAAGCGGTTTTACCAGATTTTTGGCCAGCCAATAGGGGAAGAATGTAAGGACGGCTGCCTAAAACAACAATACATGGGTTTTGAAATTTTAATTATTAATTACACCACAAAGTATTACTGTAAAAGTGAAAAGCATTCTTGGTATTACCTGAAGGTCGTGTGCAATGCATCCGGTGATTAAATTGTGCACTCCAATTATGTCAACTGCCTGTCTTGCGTAGGTCTCCGGACTGACTATGAAAAAGTCGTCAGCCTTGTCGTATTTAGTCATTTTTGTTGCCACCACTAATGGCATCAGACACTGGAAATAATGACCAAATCTGGCGTTTTGAATGGAACCTTTTCAACCTTATACCTGTATTTTAACGTTGGTACTTTTGTACTCCATATGTAAGCACTCGGACAGGAAGCTCACACACACCTGAAAGAATTAGTGCCCACTGAACTTTGCCGGGAGATCTGTTGGACTACATTCTATTCTACTGTATTGCATACTTGTACGTACCTTGGAAGCAGGGTAACTGCTAAGAAGCGGAATAGGCCGCCAACCTTGAATTGAAGACATGTTAACCACGATTCCTTTGTCGCGTTTTGCCATTCCTGGTAGTACCAATTCACACATCTACACAATCAATTTATATTGTATAGATAATTCCCGTTATTGATCGTCAGTAAACTACCTTAACCATCGACATTGAATTAACTCGCAGAATTTCTGAGGCCAAACCTTCCGGTTGTTCGGTGAACACTTCGATCTGATTAACAGCCACTCCCACGAAATTCACTGAAATAAGCATCTTTAACTTACGTTAGATTGGAATTGATTTATACCAAGAATTCCTATTTCATAGGTTGTCAGCTCTTTGGGAAGCTTTGCAAAGTCGTCTTTAGCAAAGTTGAATAAATGCGTCTCTACGTCCACTGAGTAACGGTTCCCTAAAACAATTCTTCAATTGGCTTAATGAGTTGACACATTTTTACTTCAAACTAAATCCAATTTTCCTAACGTAAGTTTGGCCAAAAACAGGATATAAACCGTGGCTTACTGAGAAGTTTTTTGACGTCAGCCAGTTTGTCTGCACTTCTGCCTATCAACAGAAATTTCTTGAGTCCTCGTTTGGCCAATTCTATCGTATAGGCCTTGCCGATTCCATCTGTACAGCCGGTAACCACTAAAACTATCGTACATACTACGTACATATTTGAAAAAGCGCGCCCAAACAACTTACCCACCCACTGGTCGGCGTATTGTTTGAGGTCAATGTACCAGCCGAGTTTAGGGTACAGCCACCACATAATAAACGGACGACAGAAGGTGGCAAAGAATTTGCAGAATCGGTAGACCAAAAAGACCTTGATCAAAAACCAAATAAACAAACAGCACATTTTGCGTAGAGAAATAGGTTTCTCTAGCCACTACTACAGTTGGCCTTTACGAGAACTGCTAGAATGGCTCGGCGCAGGTGACAAAGGTCGTGCAAACCTGTTATTGGTCTTACTGCGTTCGGTTCGAGGACATCTGTTGCCTGCCTACCAACCGCACTCTACCAATTGCTCCGAACCGTGCGTCCGTAAACAATCAAATCTATTGATTTGCATTGCACTTTGTGCATTTAATTTACGACTACGTACTGTATCTAGAGTATAGTCCGCAAGGTTTTAGTGCAATTCAAATAACTGCCTGAGATTTTAAGATGATATCGATTACATCGATGATTAGCCTGTGTTTGAGAGTAAACAGTGCACCGATGAGCTTTTGTAATTGATTTTGAACATTTTCACCTAATTACCAATGTAAAAGAGAAGAGAGTAAGAATCAATGATAGGAAATTTCATTAATTTTTTTTCAAAAAAGGTTTAACATTAAAATATAATCTTGTAAAACGGCGTAGATTATTGGTACAAACTTGATACGAATTTGATGTGAATTTAGTTGGTTTAAAGTTTTACAGGCTGTAAAACAACAAGTACAGTCCAAATTGGATTGGCCCTTCCTTATTTATGCTTTTGGTAATGAAATGAGCTCATAAAGTGCAAATTTGTTAACGATTTGCGACCACAAAAACTTTTTTGAACACGACGATTCTTTGCAAAACTGACCTCACGAATGATTGTTCAGCAATCTGTTGTGCATCAAAGAAACACGGTTTTTTTCATTCACAATAAATTTTATTGCGTTTCAGTAGTTTTTTATGGTATGCACGAGCACGACATACAGTAACAGGCTTTGCAACAACTGATAGGGGCTCTTTTTTCGACCAGTGTGGTGCATTTTGAAAATTTGAAACTAGGTAAAGTAATAACCTAAAACGCTCAAAATCAAGTAAAAACATGATTTTTATACTGAATAGAACAATGATGAAGTTACTGGAGTTGAAATTTACGAAATTTGTCACGTTTCAAGAAAATGTTTGCATATTAGTGATCAAATATGTCAGAAATTCATTCTCTGGGCTACTGTAAGTTTGGGAAAGAAAGAAATTTTCAGTTTTCTTGACTGAAAAAGCCAAGTAAAACTGGAAATATCAAACTAAATTAGGTAAACTTGTACGGAAACCTAGAAGTATCTACAGGGTGTCTAAAAAATGATCACATTTCTTTTTACTGCCATTTCCGCAAATTTTGACCAAATAGGCTGAAATTGGGACCATAGGTGCCAAAATTCGGGGAATTTTATTTGTTGAAGTTTGGTGCACAAGGCTTGACTCATTCCCGAGAAATTTTGAAAAAAGTGAAATTTGGTAATTTCAATAGTGAAAGCCGGTCACCGAAAAAATGATCACATTTCTTTTTACTGCCATTTCCGCAAATTTTGACCAAATAGGCTGAAATTTGCATCATAGGTGCCAAAATTCGGGAAATTTTATGTGTTAAAGTTTGGTGCACTAGGCTTGACTCATTCCCGAGAAATTTCGAAAAAGTGAAAGTTGGTAATTTCAATAGTGAAAGCCGATCACCGAAAAAACAGTATCGCCTAAACTCTAACGATAGCGTTGTTAGTTCATGCGTCAACTTTTTACACACGAATTACCCTGAATTTCTACGTTTACACTCCAAATTTCATCCAATTCCGACAAAAATTAGGAAAGTTACAGTAAAAAGAAAAGAAATTTTACCATTTTTCGGTGACCGGGTTTCACTATTGAAATTACCAAATTTCGATTTTTTTGAAATTTCTCGGGAATGAGTCAAGCCTAGTGCACCAAACTTTATCACATAAAATTCCACGAATTTTGGCACCTAACATTGTATGGTCCAAATTTCAGCCTATTCGGTCAAAATTTGCCCAAATGGCAGTAGAAAGAAATGTGATCACTTTTTTGAGACACCCTGTTGTTCTTTCTAGGATTTCAAAGTAGGTAAAGTAAAACTAGATAAAATAGGGTCTCCAGAAACTAGGTAGTAATACTAGGTGCAGTACTTTTGCCGAAAATAGACAAGGCAATACTAACAAAATGTACCACACTGCTCTTTACTGGTTCTGTCTAAAAGGTGGCACCTCAAATTCCGGCTTAGAATAAAGGCCGATTTGTACTTGTGCCACCTGGGTGGCACTGGCACTTTCTAACTGGCAACAAACTTAGCAATTTAGACTTGCTACCGGGTTGATTGGTATTATTAACACTTGGCACTTTGCAACTCCGCCAAAGTATAAATTGAGTGGTTGTTTGCCATTTAGAAAGTGCCAGTAGTGCCACCGCGGTGAAACAAGTACAAATCGGCCTTTAGGGCTTTAGACTTAGGTTGAGAACGTGCAAAGAGTATCCGCAGGTGGCTCTGTGTCTGCAGCAGCAGTAGGTGGCTTTCCCATTCTCCAACGTCTTACAACTGTCCACCTTGCCGCACATAATCACAGCCAGTCTGTGAGAGCTGACACAGCCGTTGCTGACTCTGTAGCCGCGTCGGTCGTATTTTGTCACACAAGCCAGTCTCGTGAAGCACAGACCGTCGCTTTTAGAATAGCACAGACCAGCCACTGGTCGTGAGTCTCTGCGTGCGGTTGTCTGCAAAGAACAGAACCTACTTTTTGAACGTACACTGGTACAGTGTGGTGCATTTTGAAAATTTGAAACTAGGTAAAGTAATACTAGGTAAAAGTTGTCACCTAAAAAACTAGGTAAAGTAATACTAGGTAAAGTTCTCAGCTAAGAAACTAGGTAAAGTAATACTAGGTAAACCTAAAACGCTCGAAATCAAGTCAAAATATTATTTTTCGGTTCAATAGAACAGTGATGAAGTTAGTGGAGTTAAAATGTACGAAATTTGACACATTTCAAGTAAATATTTCTATTTTATTGATCAAATAAGTCAGAAATTCATTCTCTGGGCCACTGTAATTGTGGGAAAGCCGGAAATTTGAAGGTTTGCTGACTGAAAAAGCAACGTAAAACTGAAAATATCAAACTAGGTAAACTTGTTCTACCTAGAAGTACCTAGTTATGTGGATTTAAAACTAGGTAAAGTAAAACTAGGTAAAATAGAGTAAACAGCAACTAGGTAAAGTAAATCTAGGTACTTTTCCCGCATATTAACTAGGTAATACTAGGTATACCTAGTTACCTAGTTACCTAGATAAAAAGTGCACCACACTGCACTGGTAGTGCCAGGCCAGGCTCATAACACGGTTAGCTGCTTAACGCCGTCTTTGGTACTGGCCATGCATGTAGTTGGGGGAAAGGGTGGTAATTTCCCCCACACCCGATTTTGGAGGATTTTTTGAAACTGTAGTTTGGGTTTCTAAACCCCCAAAACAGGGTTCCAGAAGCCCTGATTAGGATTTAGACACCCTAAACAGGGTTTCGGAACCCCAATTACGGTTCCAATTTGGGTTTCTGAAGCTCTAAGTTGGGTTCCCGAGCCCTAATTTGGGTTTCTGAAGGCCAAAAATAGGGTTCCTTCCGGATCCCTAGTCCGGGTTTTACAGGCCCTAAACAGGGTTTCTGAGCTCTAATTTAGGTTTAAAAATCTCTAGATTGGGTTCTAGAAATGCATTTTAGCCATATTATGTCGAATAAAGCAGGGTTTTGCACGTTTTAAAGCAAAAATAGGGTATAAATGGTATTTTTTTACTCGATGTTTAGTTCTCAACACCCTGTTTTGAACCCAAAAACGGTCGCTGTAACCTTACTTTGGATCAGAAAAATCCCGCCGCCGCCGCCAGCCGAAAACCTAGCTAGCTACAGTACGTATATTGGTACCGGTGCCGGTGCCATACAATATGGTACCCCTACAGTCCCCGAACGTGGGGGTACCATATATTGGTACCGGTAGGTACCATATATGGAATCACTAGCCTACATTGTAGGTACCGGTACCATAGTGCCAGTACAATAAACGGCGTTATGTGCCTGACTGTAACAAACCTGATGAGTTGCCAGCAGCAGCAAAAGGCAGAACGTTACGATTGACATGATTGACTGTCAACTCTAGAGAGAGAAAACTCGCAACCAACCTCTAGAGGGTGCTCTAATCATAGGTTAGACCAGAAAATATTGTTTGACACGATACTAGTGTTTAGTGTTAGAACAAGTTCTACGTCCGGCCCGGCCCAGAGATGCACGTACTACGTACGTATATACGGGTCGGGTGGGGGCGTGGGTACACCCTCACTGTCCCTCTCTGATCTAGTTTCTGTTCCACACCAGAACGAAAATTTCTATAATCCGCAGTTTTTGGGTAGAAAACGATGCAAATGTGTACTTATACAACGTTGGCGAGCATAATTTGCAAACGCAGTAACTGTGTTTGACAGCACACCTTCAAGAGATTTACAGTATTCGTTAGAAAGGATTAGAGCCGGCCTTGTTGTGTACATTTCGTGTACGTATACTATGTACAGGGCAGGGATGTTAGGTGTGTTTTTGGGTGTTCTCTTGAAAATAACGAGTGTGAGAGAGGACCAGAAGCGGTTCGAAAATTTTTTCCTGAAATCCAGCCGAGTAGGAAACCATTTGAAAGAGAATTCTGATTCTACAGTAAATATTCAATCGGAAAGGTGTTACGGCGATTTGTTCCCGAGTTATGAGGCAAAATCTGAGAGAGGGTCGATAACTTGAGTCAGGGATGTGAGGTGCGTTTTCTCCGGTGTTTTTCCGTCTTCTATCCGAAAAAAACTGTTTTTTTCCTAAGGGTCGGAAAAAACATAAATCGCGGAAAAACTCAAGCTAAAATAGCTAATTTATGTCATTTTTCAGTTAAAAAATGGACTTTTGAGATGCGTATAATAGACCAGACTGACTCAAAACTGTTAGAAAAACAACAGAAAAGACCAAATTTGGCAATCTAAAACAAAAAGGCAAACTGCTGTAAGAAAATTTGCATATAGCGGTTATTTATTGAGCCTGTCAGGGACCGCTACATGCCTCTTTCGTTATTTATATCTATGTAACACGTGTATTTCTGTTCTGAAAATACTCAGGAAGGCACTAGAAAGCGTTAGGAATCATAAAGCCAGGCTAGGATACTCAGAACTTACGCTGGAGTTTTTCGCGATTTTGGAAAAAACTGAAAAAAGAAACAGGCCAAGGATTTTCGGAAAAATATCCATCCCTGACTTGAGTCTCTCAAAACGGCCGGGAAGGTGACAAAATGTCTTCTTGTGAGGTCAAGTTTAAATAAACTACAAAATTTTAGGCAAATCGGAGAAAAATGTAGATTTGTCGTGAGCTAAAGGAGCAAAAGTCGATTACTAGAAAAACCGGCTGTTAAAAAGTTCGGTAGTAGTGTAGTGCAAAAAATAGGTAATGGCATTTTTATACAGGAAACCGAGAACGGTCGACCGCGTCTCCGCCATTTGTGCCCTCAGCTGATCTACTGTTCGGCTTTCCTTCATAGTAGTTTATTCTCAAACTTCTACAACATAGTGTAGTTGCAGTAGTGGGCATGCTGAAGATCTGGCGGTGCACAACAGCAGACAGTGGTTCTGCCATCATATGATCTCTTACAACTGTCGATTTTACCGCAGAACTTCTTAACGCGAACGTCACGGTTGAAGCAGCCGTTGTTCACTTCAATTCCATTTTGGTCGTACATCGTCCAACAAGCCAACTTTGTTAAGCACAGGTGTCTCCAGTCAAGACCCGACGACAGCGGGACTAGTTTTCCTCCTGAGACCGCACGATTAAGACACGTTCCTATCATTGGTTGTCGTCGGTACCCAGTTGTCTGAAAACAATTTCAGACACAAAAATTGCCAAAACAGCACTTCTTAGCCGTATTTCAGCCAAAATAAGCGATTTTGGCTACTTTTAGCCAAAAAATGCGATTTTTTTCGATTTTTGAGCCCTCCCAAAATTTTAGCTCAGACCCCCCCGGCCGGCGCCAGACCCCCCCCCCCGCAACCCCCCTCCCCCTTCGGCGGATGACCTGTTACATGTATGGTCAAAACGTCCCATTTTTGGCTAAAATCAAGGTTTTTTTGGATTATTTTTCGTTAAAATAGGTTAAAATAAGCTTTTCTGAGCTCATTTATACCTATTCTAGGCATACATTTATTATAATTTTCTATACAAAATTCTTCCAAAAAATTCCTGAGGGGGTAGCGGCTGGCCGAGGGGGTAGGTCAGTGCTGGAGGGAGGCCAACACCCTTCAGTCCCCATTTGGTCATGTCTGCTCTTAACAAACTTGATGAGTTGCCAGCAGCGACAGCAGAAGGCACAACTTAGCGATCCACATAATTGATCCGATTATCTCAAGCTCTGAACCAATCTAGGTACTCGTATGGGTAGACCAGACAGACATTTAGGCACTGACACGAAAAACGATCCCATATACTGCATAGTGTTTGCGTCAGTGTCAGAGCAGGTTTTGCGGCATTATCAAAAATTACTGGAACGAGAGAAACTACATACGTTTGAGAGAAGTGCCTAAAGAATTTATCAAACAAAAAGTGCTGGCATCAGATAAGAACTGTCTTTGAAAAGAAGTGCCTGAATAAATTATCAAAAAGACTTGTTGTCATGAGAAAAAGCCGCCTTTGAAAAAGATGGAAGAACTTATTGTCAGAAGGAATGGCTTATAAAAAGAAATAGTCCGGAATTGAACAAACTGCCTAAAGACGAAATGCTTTAATGAAAACACAGCTTTTGGAAAACCTGAGTACATTACAGGCCTTCTATTAAAGAAACCACAATTTTGGGTAAATCGCACCAACGGCAGCAAGTTCGCCTTTGAACTGACGTTGCTATGCCGAAAACAGTCAACTTAACTTAACAAACCATTGTTCAGATGTAGCGTAGCGTATAGCTGTTATTAGTTATCCTGACATGTTTAATGATATAAAATACGAATAGTGCTAGGTAATCGATTGTCCTGCAACATTCTCGTGTTTGACTGAATAGAATCGAAGAAACGGGTCAACTATCGAATCAGAGATTGACTCTTAGAATTGACAACGATTATCTGTTTTCTGTGTAAATTTAGCTGTCATATCGGTTTGTAAGTAAACACGCGCCTAGCAACAGTCACTCCACTCGCCCAACACTATTGTTTGCATAGTGTATAAGAAGAATATATACATAGGGCCGTCCATCTTTGGTTCGGTCGACTTGGCTTGGCTTGCACGCACGTAAATCGGATTTGTTCTTCAAGCGACTATGGGTTGTCCTCACTGTCGTGTGGCGAATAACTGGAAAACGGTATAGCCCTTACTTTTCTCGTAGCCTCTTTACTAGCAGCTGAGTTTGCAGTGCAAGAACTGCAGCACAACCGCATGCAACAGTTGCAACCGACTGCAAGACGGTACCAAGGCTCGCGCTGCCAACGTGTGTGGCAGTTGTGGCTCCTCCAACAACTTCAACCACCATCAGGTGAGCCAGCAAATCCTAGTAATTGTTTTTATTTGTAAGTCGGTTTCGGTATTTTAGAGTCCACCAGCTTGGGGAAAATAAACAGAAGACTGCGCAGAGTCACGTCCTTATAGACCGCTGTACAGTATCTTATCTGTAGTGTGGAGAGACTCTATCTATTACGTATTCATTAGCAATTCTCACTTTTTAGCGTCTATTTTAATAGCTTAATTATAATGTACGCAGATACATACGTGATACAGGTAATGCCATACATGAAACTGGTCATCCGCCGATGGGGCGAGGGGCTTGGGGTCTGGCGCCGGCCGGGGGGGGGGGTCTGAACTCAAATTCTAAAGAGAGCGGGGATGGTACTAAAAAAGGTTAAAAAATCACAATTTTGGGCAAAAAATCGTTTCGTTAAAAATCATTTATTTGGGCTCAAATACGCCTCAGATTAGAAGTGCTGTTTTACAGGTGATTTTAGCAATTTTAAGGTCTGAAAAAATTACATGCCCGGAAAGTCGGTCGGAGGGGGGCAGACCACTCGGACACCCTATCCTATACATGTAGGATATATCCTATACATATACAGTACATATATGAGTATTCTTCAATGAGCACGCGCCACAGCATAGAAAAATGGTATAGTAATATTTTTTGCACGATTTCAAAAAATAAGAAATATCACGTTTGATGGTGTACTTTATGTTTGAAGAAGCTATAAATAAAAAATCGGCTCAATCAAATGCGTAAGAACATCCTAAACCGATCATCAGCGTAAACTAATATGTTACACTAAGTTTAACCTCATTGGGAGCTTCTGCATCAGGACTGCTATCTACCACACTAGCCTTCTGTAGCTTGTGCAGGTGAGCGAGTTTAGAGCTAAGAGGTTTGAGAAGGAAAAAGTCGACTAGTTCGTAAACGGTGATCAGACTGGCGCCCAGACACAAGCCCAGCGTGCCTCCCATATCGCACAGGAAACTCCAAAAACTGTAGGCCCATCTTTGGATGTGCTTCTCTATACGGATGTCTTCAAAGTAAACGCTCAAGGCTAGATAGTCGTCCCTAAAAGACATATATAGACTTTTAAAAAACAGCTTACTACAAAGTTTTACACTCTGGCAGATTCACTTCTGGTGGTGTCGTAAAGAAAATCGGCCAAGTGAGTGGAAAGCTGCAGAATGGAACTGGCCAGCTTTGGCTTCATTTGAGCAGTAACGGTGCTTAATTCTATACTCAGATTCCTCAGGTCTCCACTTAGGCATTCTACTGCTTCATTGAACAATTTCTCCAAGCTTCCCGGGTTCTCAACCGATGAACAGAAAGTTTCAAGGAATATGCGTTTGTTCAGTACATGTGGGGATTTCTGGGGTACGCTTTTTAGCTTTTGAATAGCTTCAGTTACTTCTGCCACGCATTCTGGTCTGATTATTGGATGATTTGTCAAGATCTGTTCCAGTATTTCTTTCTGTTTCGGTTTCTTCAGGGTCTGGAGCACGTTTTCTATCTGACTTGGGAATGTTGAAGAACCCTGTAGATACCAACCCAGGTTGGTCCATGTGTTTATGCCAACTGGATCAACAACTCCCTAAAAATCTACTCCAGTAGAAGCCCACTCAGAAGGATAACTATTGCACACTCACAGCAGTGAGAGCAGCTAACAAAGATTCCATCAAATCCGCTCTAAACGCCAGTTCATACTTTGTGATGTTGCCAGCATTGTAGCTCTCAATCATACTACGCAATGATCTGTACTCGGGGATATCCATAATCATCTCTGGCACATAGGTGTCAGAAAAGAACCACTTCAATAGATACTTCATGTCATAGAGCACTTGCTCAAGCAGTCCCTGCATTTCTCTGATTTCTTCTTCAAACTGCTTTCTCAGAGTGTGAAAGTTGGTAACCAAAGTGTACAACGGAATTTCAGGGTGCAGCTCATGCAGAATTCGCATTGTTTGGCGATGGTCACGTAACGTGTATGCTCTTAGCTGTTCATAGACTTGTTTTGATCTTCTGGAAGTTATTTCGAAACACTGACTCTGAAATGGAAAATACTGTACACTAATTTTACTAACGGTCAGACAGACCCGAGTTTGTAATCGGCTGTAGGTGCTCTGAAACTGTCCCCAAATCGGCGCAAGGTGGTTCTCCTCAAACCAATCGAAAGTGTCCAGAACTTGTCTGGTCAGTGCGTCCATCTGTTGAACGCTCTGTTCGTGCAGTCGTTCTCTGGCTTCCATAGCCACCACCTTTTCGTTCATGTACCTGGCTTGTTGCTCTGGTGTCAGTCTTTCAGTTAAACTATCTTTTGGAGCCTTCGAGAAACTGAGGTACATTTGATATATGACATTTGTGCAACCTTCTTTGCAGTTGGAACTATTGCGCTTACCACCTCTGTACAAAACACATTCCAAATGTTGTTTCAGCGAACAAACTGGAGTGCAGGCAGCTAAAAATGAAAGTGCTCCTTAAAGTGAGAGGTCACTGACTTTTCGTTACAAGCGTTTGGTAAGCCGAGTTCGGGTGCATAGTAGGGCAGACATTTGCATCTTTTAAGTACATCTTCCACCTGCCAGTCAATGTCGCACAAAGTCCTTGTGTATAACCAAGCTGGATTTGTGAAGTGCTTCAACGGCACATTTTGTATGCACGTACCACCGCCATCTGTTGAAATTCGATATTGCTGAATGATCTCTTCTGATTATTAGAATTCGACAAAACAGAGATTATTGCTACTTCGAGTTGACGTATTGTGAGCTGAATACGGTACCCAGTGGGTACGTCATAAGCATACTGAGCTATTGCAGGCGGTTCACCTTGTTTGAATACCAGAACCTAGTCAACTAAAGGCTATGAATTTAATAATAATTGTGATTGTAGTCACCTTGAACCCCATTTCATTAGCCAAACTTCGCTCATAGGTCTGCGTGTTGAATTGGAAATAGAAGCCTTCTTGTTGCCCTACAAATATTTGATCTCCTTTTAGGATATTTTTTTCTTCATACCTGATTTCTGAACCATGACTGGTTGACTAGGATTATAATTAGCCACATAACACACACCGAAATCAGTGAACACAGTTTGAAAAATGCTTGTATTGCAATGAGCATGGCTTGGAGTGAAACAACTAAAGTAAGCTCGCTTGGAGATATTTTATGTATGTAGGTTTTAACGTATTTTAAACCATACCGAACAAGCATGTCATCTATTTGATGAGCCGCCTCAGCAAGGAACATCCTGGAGTCATTTGCAGTTGGAAGTGTGTTTACTACTTGGTCATCAACCGTTGCTTTGCGTCGCTTATTCCACTGTTGCAACAGCAAATCATACAAGCCGTTGAATCGTTTCAAATAGGATATTCTAAACTCATTTTATGCTGAAGGTAACGCGGTAAAAAGACTCTAACCTAAACTGATTGATGTTGCAAATGGCGATTGATGGAAAAGCAATTTCAGGGGGATATTCTATTCTAATCTCTGTCATTGCTGGATGAGAGACAAAGTAGCTGAACTGTGTGTACACCTGTTTCACCATCAATACAAACATACCCAACAGCAATAAGCTCCAAAATATCCTATAATTAAGCATTTTTCACAAGAGAGGGGAGGAAGGAGACAAAGGAGAAGAGGAAGGGAAGAAAAAATAGAAGAATGAGCAGGACATGGAGAAGTAGGGGAGGAGTAGGAAGTGAAACAGCAGCAGAAAGAGGAGACAAATTTACAGGAGGAAAAGTAGCAAAAGAAAAAGAGAAAGATGAGAGAGATGGAGGAAGAAGGGAAGGAGAGAGAGGAGAAAAAGGAGAACAAAGAACAAAAAAGGAGAGTGAGGAGGGATGGAGAAGTTGGGGAGAAGGAGAAGAAGTAAAAAAGAAGAGAAAGAGAAAGAAAGATGAGAAGGAGATGGAGGAATAGGAGAAGAGGAAAAGGAGACAAGAAGGAAGAATGCGGAAAAGCAGAAAAAGAAGAGAAAGAGGAAGACAACAAGGAGATGGAGGAAGAGGAGAAGAAGAAAGATGAAAAGCAGACAGAGAATAACGAAGGATGAGGAAAAACAGAAAGCGGAGAAGAGCAAGAAAGAAGAGGATGATGAGACAGAGAAGGAGAAGTGCAGAAGGGAAAGAGAAAGAGGAGAAGCAGGTGGAGCCAGCGAATGCAGAGAAGGAAATAAAGAAAGATAAAGAGTGAATGAAATCTATATAAATCAGATTTAGTTTGTACCTGCGTGGTTTGGGACTGTCACTGATGGCTCGTAGTCCATGTACAGTGCTCCTAGAGCAATATTCCTGGAGAACACCTCTGTTGGGAAGCATGACTGTGTTTGCACTAGCTGTTTTGATGGACTGCACCACATACGTGACCGACCAAGCGTTGAATTCTAATCGGTAATGGACTTGATCGTATACTGTTTCACCTGTTTGTTTACTTTACTCCATTTGTTTTGTACAGTTATTCACTATGAAATAAAGGAAACCTGGGGCCTCGAATTGGCATTGTAATTTACGACCCACAATCCGGACAATCGCATTACTCTGAATGTCATGGTTTGGTTGATGAAATGATGTATGCCAGTAATTGGTTGCGTCAAGCGTGAAAAATCTCAACACTTGCCTTGGCTCCCATGGGAATGTTGTTTGTCCGATCGTTTATTATCTGTCAATTAGGGGCAGCATAATTAATGAACAGGCAGTGATACTGCTGATGAGACGGCGATAATGTAATTAACCGAGTACACGCGTGCTGGATCAATATTTGTACCACTAACCTATGTAAACATACCGACATCCACACACAAACAACGGCACAACCTCCTAGACGTCTCTATCGATTTCTCGCTCACTACTTTCAGAAGAAGCCATAACATCAAGAAGCCTTAGACGATAAAAGTTTCCACTCTCCAGAGACAGAGACAAACTAAAAGTAAGCTCAGCAATAAAGTGGGGCGGTGGCGTGCGGCGGTATCGGCCGGTTTTTTGGTGGTCGTTGCAGGAATGACATCTCTGTTGCACTTGTCCGAGTCTTTGCAGCAGCACAAATACATCATACCACTGGGTGAAATGGTTTTGCCGAAATAGTCTCTGGTGTACATGCAGTGAGAGCAGTGGCCGTTTGGCGGACATTTGGTCTGTTCGAAAATATCCTTGCAGGTTTTTTCTTGAGATGCACTCGTCACACAACCTTTTGCCTTGCCCGATACTTTGACGCGGTTGCCTGAAGTGCCTCGAGGTTAATTAACAGCTCAGCTAATGCTGTTTGATGCTTGAGAGCTCGCGACACGCACACTGAATACTAATGAACCGTGCGCTCTGGTGCTATTGAGCTATTATTTGCCCTAAAATAGCCCCAATGGCACATGCTACACGTGCGCAAACAAGGAACATCATAAATTGGCTACAGAGTCAAACAGACGTGCTCATTTAGCGCCAGAAGTATGCATAAGTCAAGGAATCGGTTGAGCAAATGAAACTCAATATTTTTGAAAAGCCAATCTTCTCGTTTAGTGGACTGAATACATGGGAAAGAAATATGATCTGGCAATGTAAACCTAACAAAAATGAACTCTCTAAGATTGAAAGTTAGGCATCGATAAATTAGGCAAGCGTTCTATGAATGTCAAACTAGAAACAACTAAAAAACGGAAAACTATCAAATGGTTTAACTGAAACAAATAATTACCCAACAAAACAGCAAAAAACAAAGGCTATAGAAAGAACTATGCATTAGAAAAAAGTAGAATGTAAAAGTTCAAAGAAAAAGTAATCGTAAAACAAAAGAGAATACAAAGAGTGCTAGAAAGTACAAAAACAAGAGACAAACAACGAAAGTAAAAATATAGACCAAGTTATATGAAACTTAAAACCTGTTAACCTATTGTAAATTCGCGGAATCAAATTTATGAAAAAGTGTTACCGTTATCATCGTTGTACTGAGCATTGATCAGTTCCACCTTATAACACCATTTGGAGGCGAGACAAGTGGAGGCAGTGAGATCGTTCTCGGTTTCCAGTTTAACGGTTCTCTTGCTAATAACCTTGGAAGTTTTGTCGAACTGAAGACAAGTGCGTTGCGCCAAAGTCATGGTGGACAAGGAGCCTAGCAGCGCCGCCACCGGCAGCCACATGGCACTCAATTAAGGGCGTTGACAGGGCTCTAAAAACAATCACAATAGATCTTGGGTGGCCTAGCTGGCTCCTCCAATCATTGGTCGGGCGCCTAAAAGCAACATCTCCTCTCCAGGCCGACCGACCGCACGCACGCCCACCGACCGACCGACCGACTAGGGCCTTATATATTGACGGCGCACTCGGCTATATACATACGTAATGCGGCAGTGCACTATTGGAAGTCCCTGCACCCACACACCTGGCAAAACTAAATAACACTGCGACACCACTGCTAATGCAACTGGAAGGCTATTACGGCCCAAATTACTGGCTGAAAGCGATACTCACTGGCGCGTTGGTGCGTGTTTCTATAGAGATCGGTTCAAAAATGATATTTGGCGCCTTTTCGTGAGAACGCGGCGCCCGCCCCGTCCGGTCAAGATAAGAATGCACTCGATTTGGTCGGCAGAGCTAGCAGGAGTGGCTTTTTCAATAAAAGCAGCCCTAAATTGTGCTAACAACAGCAGCCTAGCGCAAAGCACCAACGTTAAGCTGGCGAAAAGCTGTTGATTCCTCGGCTGGAACACGTTTTACGAGTGGCGCGCTGAATCCATTTGAAGCGCGAAAGCGCATAGAATACCTTTTCTGAACAAAAAATGAATCAGACAGGCAATGAATGAAATTAAGCAAAAGCAAAATTTATCAGTCTAAGCGTTGATGCATAGCAACAGTGCTAAGGCAGCCGAAAAACGAGCTCCATCCATAATGCCAAGCTGTAATTTAAGCTACAATTGCTGCACAGAAAGCTGTGTGGGCTGCTGGACGGATAGTAGACATTTGTTACACAACAAAAACAATCCTACAGCATCTACGCAGCGGCGGTGCTTACAAAGAGCAGCGAGCTATGTAAGCTTAGCTTAGTTCTCTGGCGAGCGCAAAACTTCCGGAGAGCTGGCTAGCCAGATCCAGGGTCTAAAGGATGGTTGCGTGGCGTAACTAAATGTTTGGAGGAGGCAAAAAAGCGTTAAAATTGAGCGGCCAAATAAATCACGGCCCAGAGTCAGCTGTTAGGGATTTGGAGCGAACGGCAAACTAGCGAGTGGGCCTGTGATAAGATAAAGGCGGTGCTTAACCATCAACTCAAACATGTCAGAGTCTGCCGAGGCCAAAATGCAACTCGGTCGGGCGGAGAGCTTTTGTTGGTGTAGCGTGAAGAAATCAATACGCAAGACTCCGGTTCAAAAACTTGGTCACCATTGGTAACGATAAAGGCAAATTTGATTAGAAAAGCGGCCGTGTACGCTGTCAGTAGGCCGTAAAGACCTAATTTGGCCGGCTCGACCGCAGCCGAAATTACCCCACCGACCGGCTAATTTGCGCTTCTGCCGGCAAAAAAAGTTACACGATCTCACAATCGGCATCCGACTGGATCGCAAAAACTCACTAAACAAATTGAAGACGCAGTTTCGGCTAAATTGGCCGTTTTACGGCAGTCACGAGAACGAGACAAAAAGTGACAAATTATTCGGGCTGGAGTTTGAGCGCGAGAAAACGTTACGTCTAATCGGACCGCCCGCTGATTTGATTGCTGGTTTGGCTTGCACATTTTAAAGTTTCTTACGCAACTACGCCCAAGTTTCTTACACATCGGTAGTTTACAGTCGTGAAATTTACATAAAAAGTAAGCTAAGAGATCACATGATCAGTTGTAAAGCTGATGCCAATACTGAGGATAAGCTGACGTCAGTTGGCCGATGACACAATTATTAAAACCGGGCCTGAGCAGCTGCCAAACCTGCATCACTGAGCTTCTTAACAACTACTGCAACTAATACAATGGCTCTCGCAACTCTGCTATCCAAAATCCGTGCCAAACTTTCTGTTGTTCGTGTAGTTGCCTTAATCGCAGCAGTTTTCACCTTGTTAGCATGTTGCATCGTCTTTGAAATGATTCGCTGGAGCAATCAGGAGGAAGAGGCAAAATCGCTGGCTGAACATCATCGAGCTTTGGTAGAAGAAGTGAATAGCAAACAGTCGTTCTGGAAGGTTTGGGTGTATTACTTTTGCTTTCTTTCTCTTGAGATTTGTTTATATTGGTTTATTGCGATTACATACTACATACAATACGTAGTAGAGAGATTTGCAAGCAGAAATTATAGAAATTTAATTATAGTTACGCAGCAACATACAGTTTTGCTGTTTCAAAATGCAAATTTCAAAAGCTTAGCATTAAAACTTCAGCATCTAATTTGAAAATTCACACCAAATTTTAAAAAAGCTTAGTCATGCAAAGCAAATTTGACGGGCCCGATATGTAGGGCCGGTAAGACAATTACCGAGTAGAGTATGTACATTATTTACAGGCAGAATACAATAAATTCGCAGTGGATGAAGCGCACAGCAATCCAGAACCATTTCCAAAGAAATGGATACCATCCAACGAAAAGATAGCTTATGACAACTTCCAACCTTCATTGAGATATATGGAAAAATTGGACCGACTAAACGTCACTCTGCCTGCTCAGTTTGACTCCCGAAAGAAATGGCCTCTTTGTAGCACTATTATTGGTTCAGTTAGAAACCAAGCTGACTGTGGCTCTTGTTGGGTTAGTGAAATCCGTTCGTTTATATCTGCACGTTCCTACCGAAAAAAATATTGTGTAGGCTATGGCGTCAACCTCTGTAATTTCTGATCGAATTTGCATCAAAACGCGAGGCAAAGAACAACCTGTAATCTCTTCTGAGGATTTGATGGGATGTTGCCCCCATTGCGGAGGGTAAGGTAAACCATGAATCTTGTTTAAGGCAGTCCTATGGGACCCATGCATGAATACTACAGTACATGGGGTGGGATCTAGGAGATTCTTAGACACGCTCACCATCATACATAGCTGCTAACTACCCAACCCCTAACCCATTTTTTCTTCTGGCCCATATGTATACATACAACTGTTGGCAAGTCCGACTGAACCTGAATCTATTAATACGTTTTTAACCTGAAATTTGCGGACTTGAACCTGAACCTGAACCTTATTTCAGCCGGACTTGAACCTGTTCCGTTTTATTGGACTTACTCAATAGGTTCAAATTTTGAGTGCAATTTTGAGGCAAAAATTGTAAAATTTTCGTTTGGATTGCACAAAATTTTAATTATTTCATGTTTTACACCTGTCTTTCAAACTGAAAATGTCAAAAAACGAAAGTACACTGCCCTGTAAAGTCGGATCTACGTTTTCACTGCCAGTAGAAAGACTTTATAGCTCAGAAAAGTTGCAAGCAGTGCAAAATTTCTACAGTTTTTGAAAATATCAGTGAACCTGGACTTGAACCTGAAATTTCCATGTTGGACATGAGTTGAACCTGAACCTACTTTCTAAAGCCCGGACTTTCCAACAGTAATACATACGTACATGTAAGGGAGTGTGGGGCGCCTGCCCCTGAAAGCTGATATTCTCTCTGCATGCACTTACTGTATCTGATTGTACTGTGCCGTGTCCTAACCGTACTGGTTTACAAATCTACATACGTACACATGTGTATGCATGCAAAGTGATGGACTTAAAAGTTTTAAGATGCACTGGAAACTTGTTCTCAATCACAACCTTTCAATATTGGGTGGAAGAAGGCTTGGTAACTGGTGGCGACTACAGTTCATTCGAAGGTTGCAGACCCTACAATTTTTCTCCAGAATGTGGCTGGCCTTGTTCTCCAAACACATACTTGGTCAAGAAAACGCCAAAATGCAAACGAACTTGTCAAGATCTGTACCACAAAACTTACAGAGAAGATAAATATTTCGGTAAAGTTGTTGCGGTCACTATAGAAATAAATGTATCAATTTTGTTCTTTTAATAGGTAGCCAAGTGTACACCCTCAAAGCAGCACCGTGGGGACATCTGATGTTACCTGTAGACACCTACACAGATGAAGGTTAGTGGTGCGTATTAGTGTACCTATGTATGTACGTGCATCCTTTCTTTCAAGATTTTAAGAGCATTGTATTGTAACTGCTATTTTAAATATAGTTTTGCAGCATCAGCATGCAAAAATCACAGATTGATATCAATAATGCATACAATTTTAGAGCTCGAAATTATACTAAAGAAGGAACTGCTTATCAATGGCCCAGTCGTGGCATGCTTTAATGCTTACGAAGATTTACAACATTATCGCCAAGGTATGACATCTACATAGACCGTAGTTGCAATTGGAACTCTTAAAATCAATATATTGTAGTAAACAAATGTAAAAATACAGTAGAACAGCTCAAAGAAATTTCAGAATCTTTGAAGTACTGTAGAACTGATATTTCAGGAATTTACAACTACACTGCTGGATCCCTTATTTATGGTCATTGCGTAAAACTGATTGGTTGGGGTCGAGAGGGCGGAGTGGAATATTGGTCTATGGTAAATAGCTGGAGCAGAAACTGGGGCGAGAATGGTATCTCAAATAGAAATGCTTCGTTTACCAGAAACAAAAATCACGTTCACTTCAGGACATTTTCGATTGCGAAACGTTGGCACTGCTGTTTTCACCGAACTGGTCTCTGGAAAAGCATAAATATTGGCTTAAATAAAAATCGTTGCTATACTACTGTGTTGCAATATGTAAATGAATTGTTGTTCAATGCTACACACAAGCCAACACACAGGCTATTCGCATGTGGTTCAAACTAAAAAGCGGCTGGCCAAATGCAGTACGTATATAGTATTATAAAGCAAAGCCCTGCGCTGCTGCTGCGGTTTGTGTGTAATCGGTCCAAAAGTCACGACAAATACTATTTTTATAGAGCCGCTTTTCGGCATCGTTCGCGTACTATTGCGATGAATTTGCGCACTGCATCTAGTGCGTGGGTAATTTGGACTAGAATATCGTTTTTGACGCGTCCATTCGGCGTGTTTGAAGAAGCCAAAAGATTTGTTTGCTCTTTCGACACGTATAGAGGAACAGCCAACAGCCGGTCCTTCATACGTTCGTATAACAAAGCCTTTGCCAGCGCGTTTCGTATCAAAGAGCACCATTTGCTTTATAAATTTGATGCTAATAATAACGATTTGTACCGAATTTTAGAATGACAATGACTGAATGGAGAAGCTAGCGGCTGTATTACTGAGTGTGCTTGTGGTTTGGGCGCCCTGTGCAGAGGCCTACGACTTTACAAACACTTGTATTGGACAGGCAAGTCAGCAGCCAATCAACATCGACTCGTGTCGCGATTTCCGCTTCTGCTGTGACAATAGATGTTATGGAATGAACAAAAATGAAAAGTGTACACTTCGTTTCGACAATGCGTTCGATACGCAAGAAACCTATTGTTATTGTGCTGGCATCTGGCCAAAGTTCAGCGCCTTGACTGTGATACTGTGCGGTTGGGTAGTAATTATTATGCAGTAACTTTGTACAATGCTTTTGTTATAAACAGCTCTGACTTCGTACACCTAACATCAGGAATACATGCGGGGCTACAAAACATTCATTAAAGCTTGCCTTTCAAGCTTTGAATGCTGAGCTAGAAATGAACATGCAGCAGACTAAACGTTAATCCTACAACCAGTAATGATACTTTAGCCATACTAGCCGACCGTGGCAGGCTGTTATTGCAGTTTTGCTTGTTGTTACAACAGCATATCCAGGTGTCTCCTTTGGTCAAAGATCTGTGTAGATACTGTTTGGCCCAGGTACAGTTTCTGGTACCAGTCCAGTGATCTCCGAACAGTGCGTCACAGCCTGAACTTTCACCTCCGATTGCACAACCCCATCTGTGTCCGTTAGCCACTCGTTTAACGCCTGTAACGTTTATCCTCTAGTGTGTCTATGTATGAGGAGGGTAAACAGCTTAGCCTAGTCTAGTCGGCGTTTGTCTCGCGCCCTCAGAACAGTTCAATAAATGAAGGTACTGCACTATACGCAAACCAGTTGGATTAAGGTTTCACCAACTGGTCTAAAAAGCGTCAATTTTTATTGCCATCAAGATGTGCCAAAACTGGCTACATCCCGTGAGATAAACAAAAATTATTTTTGGACGCTTTATCTAACCGATGAAGCTGTGATGCTATTTTTATGACGTTTACCCACAAAAGAAATCACATACCATCGACTTCAAATTCGGCATCGTAGAAGACGACATAGTAGCACCATTTGTACGACCAACATTTGGTGGACCAGTCGTCCGTTTGGTCGTCGTCTTCATACTTTTGATTTATGAACGATCGATTGCCGCAGTAAACCGATTGATTAGGCTTAAACAAAGCAGTAAACACTATCAAAACGGATAGAAGAGAGGCCAAAGACATCGCCAGCAAATTATTGCCTTCACAGTAAAAGCATCATTAGTGACAGGTGCTACGACGATTCGGTTGCTATGGCTCACAATTGATATCATTTGGACTAATAATACTAGCCATCATAATGTTTGCTTTGTTTTCACTAGGTACAGCAACCTGTAAAGTTTCGGAAAACATTGTAAAATTTTGACAGTAAAGTACGTACATATGTATGCAGGATTGCGGTCGTTTGTTGATATACAAATCAATTAATATATTATAGCGTTTGACGGAAGGCCGGTTCGGTGAAAAGGGGTTACGGAACTGTTTAGTTTTTATTCTTTTCAGCAGAAAATCCGTTAAATTTCGTGTCATTCCACTGAAAACAATAAATATACAGGGTGTGCCAAAAAAAAAACAACCCAGCAGATTTTTTGCTGTAGCAACCGCAAATCGCAACCGATTTGAATGAATCTTTTTTTAAATATAAGATAAATAAATTCTTGAAAGACTGATGAATCGCTTATTAAGATAGCCTGCTTAGTTCCTGAGATATTTGTCCTCAAAATCAAAACAGAGATTTTGGCAGTGACCAAGAGTGATAAACACAACCCAGCAGATTTTTTACTTTTGCAACCATGAATCTTATCCGATTTGAATGAATCCTTTTTTGAATGAAATATTGATAAATTCTTCAAAGATTGGTGCAATTTTTATTGAGATTCACAGTTTAGTTCTTGAGATATTTGCCCTCAAAGTCGAAACAGATTTTGGCAAAGAACAAGAGCGATTCCGTTGCACTTCATAATAAAGCAGATTCTTACTGCTGGGGGCTAATGACACTTTACTGCTGAAGTGAACCGAGTTTCTGTGTCACCAGTAAAGCCTCCAATAGCCCTCAGCAGTAGCAGGAATCCGTTTTATTACGAAGTGCAGCTGAAAAAGAAAAATTCCCTCTTGTTCACTGCCAAAATCACAGTTTTGATTTTGAGAGTGAATATCTCAGGAACTAAGCAGAGTACATTAATAAACGTTACATCAATCTTTCAAGAATTTATTTATCTTTCATTTAAAAAAGGATTCATTCAAATCGGATGAGATTTGCGGTTGCTATAGCGAAAAATCTGCTGGGTTGTTTTTTTTGGCACACCCTGTATAACCTAAAAACTGTTTTCAGCAATAATTGTTTATAAAAGCACTACTTTTTTCTCAAAACTATTATTTATCGCTCACTTGCTCTGGCCCAAATGGATTTTAGTGTTTTTACAGCAATTCTGATGATATTTCAAAAGTTTCATATTAAAATTTTCAACGATGTCTATTTCTTTTTGAAAAGCCACCATCTGTACTTTTAAAGAGACTATATTTTGACACTAAGTTAATTAATTGACAGCAAACAATGTTTTGGGGTAAACAGGTACATAAATACACCTAAAACAGCAACATTTTAACTTAAAAAGGCACTTAAAACTTTACTTCTAACTTATACAAAATACACAAGTTGTCTACTGCGTTTCGTGCACGTGCAACATATGCACAGTGTGAATTTTTCGTTGCTTCAGAGCAATTTCAAATTTTTTAACCCTACTTGAAGAAGTTCCGGTTTCGGTCGATCGCTAAGCTAAGTAGAACATATAACTTTTTTGCAAACAACTCGGCATTTTTGGAATCGTGCGTGTACTCTCTAAAATGATATGAAGATCAGAATTTAGATCAAATTATCACAAAAGCTCCCAATCACAAAGGTTTGTTGACGGTTCCTAAAACGGTCCCCTTAACCAAAGGTCAACTCAGTCTGCTTTCTTCTGAGCGGCCAGAGCCTCTTCAATCAACGACACAACTTTCTTAACAGTTTCTTCTGTGCTGAAAACGATTTGCTTCAAGATTTCCAAAGAAAAAGCTAATTAATAATTCAACTAAGCTACCTATTGTGTCCCATCAGACCGATGCGCCAGATTTTTCCCAACGTCGGACCCAGTCCGCCGGCGATTTCTACTTGGTAGCTAAAGAAATAAGAGAAAGACTGGCTATGTACAAAGCAAAAGTTAGACTAAATAACTACTTTTTCATCAGATAATCAACAACTGCCTTCCAGTCGACTCCTTCTGGAACTTCAACTGTGTTGATGGTCGGCAACCGCGCGTTCTAAACATTTCTACTTGAAATTTTGTTAGACTAAAACACACTTGTTCTAGCATTTCGGTTGGTGGTAGAATTTCAAAATTCTGACGGGTAGCAGCTCCTGAGATGGCAAGCTGACTTTAAACTGCTTATATCTAATTTAAGCATATTTTTTATGTAAAATTCTACCAAAAATTGCTAAGGGGCTGAGGAGTAGTTTACCTTGTCCTTAACAAACATATTAAGTCCGAGCTTGGCCAAGCCATCCTGAAGTAGTTGGGAATTAGTCTGGTGTCGTTTAACTGAGTTCTGCACTCCTTCCTTGCACAACAGAGACAAACCAGTACGAAGCGCATAGATGGTACTGGTGGGACCTGTGTGGTGGTATCTAAACACCTTGCAGTCAGTCTTTTCTTCATCTCTTTCAAAATCACGCTAGTCAATTACAAAAAGCGAACACCTTACACAAATCACTAACCATCAGCACGTACTAGGGGGTTGGAGGCTTGGTCAGTAACGCCCAATCCTCCGTATTTCCTAGCCCGGAGACAATTCGGGGACGCCCGAACCAAAATACAAACACTACTGTTTACCAAGAAATCTATCGGAATACCTGTTCGTTTAAATAGTTTATAGTTTTCGAGCCAATTAACTGAGTAGATACGGTCGGTAGCATAGCAATTTACGGTCCGACCAGGACGTAAGTAAAGGCTAACTGACGCGATGACGATGCCGTCTGGTAAATCAGACAAGAGAGTTGCCCCTTGGTAGGGCATGTGGTTTTTCGGCAGGGGGTTGGAGCGTATAAAATTGCTTTCCCAAAAAACGTCGCCAAACTTTTGGAGGGGTATAGGCCGGCGAGAGGGGCAAACCCCCTAACCCCCAGTCCATGTATGCTTAAAATTGCGATTTTAGTCCACAAAAGCCCATTTTAGTCGTTTCGAGTTTTCGAAATTTTGAACCGCACTTCTTGAACGAAACATCTCCTGAACCCCCAACTAACTCATCAACAACGGCTCGCACTATATGAGCACCGACAAGTGTTTTAGGCGCGTGTTGAGAGGATTGCCTTTTTCATGCGTGTGTTGTTCTGCGTCTCTGGGAGTCTCAGCAGACATGAGCAAAGGGGGCTCTGACCTACCCCCCGGCAGGAATTTTTTGGAAGAATTTTGTATAGAAAGTTATGATAAAAGTATGCCTAGATTAGGTGACATGAGCTCGCTCAGAATAGCTTATTTTAACCTGTTTTAACGAAAAATAACCTAAAAAACTTGATTTTAGCCAAAAAAAAGGACGTTTGGCTTACCATCCCTCAGGAGCTATTACACCGTCAGTCAGCTCCCGTTAGGAATTGATAATTCTACCCCCAATCAGCCGAAATTCTAGCCCATGTCTGAGTCTCAGACGAACACAAATGTCTAGAGAGCAGAGTAGACGAACAAAAAGGTTAGTGTTGGCCCAAACGGCTGATTTTGCAAGCAATTTCTGCCAATTACGTCCGCTTACCGTCTGACTTCGTCGAAGCAGCCCCAATAATTGGCCACCAGTGCCATATCCAGATAGAACGATTGTACTTTGGTCTTTCGGTTTTCTACTTTTTTCCTACAAAAAAGAACAACAAAGTAACCAAACCAAAACTGTCAGAACAAAGACAGTACCAAGCTCTGTCGCTGAAAGAGATTGGCGCCAGTCCGGGCGGACAGCTGAGAGCCTTCTGAGTGGCCGAATAGACGCAGTCCACCTCTAATTGGTCCATCTGGAAAGGGGCGGCGCCTAGAGAAGCTACCGTATCCACTAGAAAGAGACAGTCGTTCTTGTGACAGGCAGCTCCGATGCCCTCCAGACTCTGCTGCACCCCACACGACGACTCTCCGTGACACACGAACAGAACCACTGGCTTGACACGGGCCAGCGCCTAAACCTTTGATTATTATCTCATATAATAATCTAATAGATCACCTGCCTATAGGGAGTGGGTCTGAGTTCGAATTCTAGGGATCGGGGTTGGGTAGCAAAAACGCTCAAAAATCGCTAATTTGGGCTTAAATACAGAGTTTGGTGCATACATGGACCGGAAAAATCCGGAGGGGGGTAGGGGGGTTGGAGACCTCGGGGGGGGGGGGCGAAAAAAGGCCAAAAACGCCTATTTTGCCTTAAATAACCGAAAATTTCCTCCCTCCGGGAGGGGGGGGTGGGGAAGGGGGGTATGGTCGGCCGAGTGGGGGTATGGCCGACCGAGGGGGAGGGGTATACCCCCGTACCCCCCGGCCCATGTATGGTTTGGTTGACCAGGCTTGACCCCATCCTGAGAAATTCGCGAATAAGTAAATTTTCAATGCCTATAGAAATAGCGCTAATATGGAACTTTTTCATTTTGCTGTCATTTCTGCAAATGTCCGTCAAATGAGCTGAACTTTGCAGAAACTCTTTAGACCTGTAGAATGTTCTATGTATTAAAATTTCCTGCATTGAGATTGACGCAGTCTTGAGAAAATGAGGAATTCCTGAACATCCACTTCTTTGAATAAGCAGAACAGAAAAACAGATCATTAGAATATTCCTAATTTCTGAAGACCAGGTCATCTCTCAATGCATGAAATTTTAGCACTTAGAATATCAACAATTTTGTCACCTATTATCTCTAATTTCAGCCAATTAAAAATTTGCGGAAATTTCAGAAAAAAGGAAATGATTTAATTTTTGGAACACCCTGTACTATACGGTAGCGGTCGTACA
Source organism: Sabatieria punctata (assembly GCA_030248155.1). Lineage (NCBI taxonomy): Eukaryota > Metazoa > Nematoda > Chromadorea > Araeolaimida > Comesomatidae > Sabatieria > Sabatieria punctata. The sequence continues at coordinate 32,867 of JASANB010004130.1, forward strand.
TATGTCGGCAAATGCCCGACTGTTTGAGACCCGAAAGTACACCACCAACCTCTTCAATGGTAGCCAGGTCGAAGGCATTTCCAGGAGGAAGAACGATCTTTTCTACTTGAGCACCACACCGATCTGAGACCTCGGCTGCTCGCTGACCCCAGATCCCATTCTCTGCCACCAACACCTTGTCCCCTCTCTCCAACAGATTCACCAACGCTGCCTCCATGCCTGAATGACCTAACCACAACATCACACCCCCGTCTTACACGTAACAGACATACCGGGGCGGGGGGGGCCGGGGGTTTGCGCACCCCCAACTTGGGCTCGACCCCCCAAACGACCCCACCCACCCACCTGAAGTCGACATTTGTTCCTGTCCCAACCCACCAAAAACGCCCCGACCCCCCCAAACCGGCAGGCCCACCCCCAAATTTTTTGGATTTTGGCTACCCCAACCCGTTTTTCCGGCCCATGTATGGTAACAGATCTCCGTCCCCAAGACCATTTCTCTGCCGTCCCATTACCTTAAGACCAGAAGTTGTTGAGACAGTGGTCTGTCACCATACATGCACTAGGGGGTTTGGTGGGTTACGGTTGCCCCTTTAGAGGCCAACCTCCTCACCCATCCCCGGTAGGACCCCCCCCCACCCCAAAATATAGTAAAAGTAGCGGTTCAAGTACTAACAAATTGGATCAGAAATAACTAATACAGTATAGATCAAAAAAATGTCCCATCGCTTTTTCGGCCTTCACTCAAACGTTTCGTTCTCAGTCACTTCTTTACCGATTTGGCTCAAATTTTCAGCAAAAATAATCAACATGGTTGGCTAGATATTCTGCAAGTGTGGTGCCAAAATTCCCGACTCATACTGGTTTTATGACCAAAAAACTACGAATGAGGGTGGTCCACGCAAAATTAATTTTTTTCGG